>JAWPHD010015842.1:0-40000 GCA_037043455.1 Cyrtodaria siliqua
ATTATTATCAAGTTTTCACCTTCTGTAGGAAAGGATACACCGTATGATGTAATGCATATTCATAGAAACTACATTTGTAATATCGTAATAATAGTTTTTAAATCAGGGAATATATATGGGAAAATATGTATCGTATACCTAATTGTCAGATGATGCCATTGAACCTAGTTTGATGTTAAATGTAGGATCTAAAATGAGGTTAAGTAAAATAAAATAAAAACAAAAAAATAGTATGAACAAACGTTGTATTTTACAAGAAAACGTAAAAGGCGATAGAAGGTTGGGGGAGTGGGGGAGTGGGGGAGGGTTCAAACTGTGATTAAACATTACTGTTGTAAGTTAATCTTGTTATATTGTCATGGCTTCGCTTGTCATGTCTATTTTTAATATTTGTATATCTATTTTTTTTATAGATAAGTTATATATGCGTTCCGATCAAAAGTATACCATGACCTACATGTTACAGCTCATTAATTCTGTCATTGGTTATATTAAGTATATTTTACTAAATACCTATGCTAGATAATATGTTCTCAGTATGAAGTAACCTAAGGCAAATACTATGTTTTATAAAGAATTTGATATCCTGCTAATGATTTATATATCAACAAAAACGTTCAATACCGTTACACTGAACATTTAATTAAACTTGATGAAATCCATCAAGCTTCATATTGTCATACTAATTAAAATATGTATCATGCAAGATTGACTAGAATCGGGGCAGGCTTTACGGTGCACCAATAAAAACGGTAGCATGATGCCAGCAGGAATGAACATCCCAAACCTACCCTCCATTTACACCGAAATGAAAACATGCAGTATAGTCTTCTCGTTTGCAGAGCTACATAGTTGCTGCATATTCTGTTGTAAACACTCCATCTTTCACTGGACGATCATTGTTTTAATCCACTACTGACGTGGCATTTGAAGGATGAAGACCATTAACGAGCTTGCCACCGAAAGGCAAATCTGATCAAGAAGTGTTGGGATCTTCCCCTCTGCCGTAACATGCCTATAGGTCCCACACGGGCCGTCATATAGGACAGAGTTGGTTATACTTATTTATTACATTTCTATGGGTAAAGGATTGGGATTTCTCAGTGAAATAGAATATTCACAATCGCTAAATATTAATAACTAACTCCGAACAATAAAATAAGTAACTGCGACGTTGATTTATAACGTCAATAACGTGTTGGTGACGTCGAAGTCATCCGCCGATAACGCTAAATAAAGAGAATAATTCTGGTTAAAATCATACATAATCTGATTACAAATGTAATAAATAGATTATTTAATTGTTGTGATCGATTATATGAAAATCCTTCACTCGATGGTAGGCGTCTTTTGTTTTTTCACTCACTCGCATACACTCGTTCGTGAAAAGAACCACACGTCTACCATCTCGTGAAGGATTTACCTATAGTCGATCCCAGAAATTAAATAATCTCTATATAACATAAACTGAATCCAATGGAGATAGGAAGAAAAAATCATTTTCTGCAATAACCAAAGCTTAGTTTCTTTATGCAATTTTTCAGTATCATGTATAGATACATGATATGTGTGCTAATTGGCAGTTATCAATAGCGCCTTTCAAATATTTGCCTTTTGTACAAATATAACCATTGTATCCCAACTCTGTGCGTGATTTCATTAAAGCAAATGTGAAGTTAAGGGTTAACACTGATCACTATGAAAAAGGTTATTGAAACCTGTCATGTTAATAAAAAATAAATTAAAGCATACGATGAGGTATGTTTATCAAAAACAAAAATGCTTGTCGGCAATTTTGGACAGTGGAGACACTTGTTTTTTGTTTTTTAATGTAAGTACAATTAAGACATATTTGCATGGCGTTAGAATGGCAGAAAAATTCCCCTCCACCCCCCCCCCCCAATTAAGACATATTTGCATGGCGTTAGAATGCCCCCCCCCCCCCCCCAATGCTATAAACAATTTAATTTAATTTAAGAAATTATATTAAACCACTTAAAATTCAACCTCATAATGCTTTTCAAAACTGTCTTTATTACGTATTGTAAACGGATACTATCACTTAACAAACTTATATAAGTTTATATGGAGCTTCACAATATTTGAAACAGTAAAGGACAGTTAATAAATTCTGGCCAACGGCATTATCTATTTAACACAAATAGCCTCTAAGATCCCTACCCTTCCTTTAAGTATTCCGCCATACAGTATAATTCAATCTTATTACCAACGTAATTTATCAATGTCATGGAAACGTATGGCCTTTCTAATCAAAGTGAATGTAATATAGTACAGATTGTTTCCTTGTATTAGAAGTAAATGTAAACTAGAAAATACGGAGGTACCGCGTAAGTGTTGATGATTTCATACAATCTTCCCATCCCTTGGTGCGCACGTGTAAATTTAACACGATTTTGCGCCATTTGGTGCGCAAATGAAAGTTTCTCACGATCTTTTACCATTTGGTGCGTAAATGTTGGGTATTTCATACAATCTTCACATCATTTGGTACGCATTTGTTAGCTTCACACGATCCTGCACCATTTGATGCGTAAGTGTTGAGGATTTCACACAATCTTCGCATCATTTGGTGCGCATGAATTGAGGATTTCATACACTATTCGCATCATTTGGTGCTCCAGTTTTTAGGATTTCATACACTCTTCGCATTATTTGGTGCGCAAGTGTTAGTTTCAAACGATCTTGCAGCATTTGGTGCGTAAGTGTGGGGGATTTCACTTAATCTTCGCATCATCTGGTGCGTATGTGTTTGGTGTTTAATACATTTTTTGCATCATTTGGTGCGCAAGTGTTAGTTTCACACGATCTTGCACCATTTGGTGCGTATGTGTTTGGTATTTCATACACTCTTCGTTTCCTTTGGTGCGTAAGTGTTAGTTTCACCGACAGTGCATCATTTGGTGCGCAAGTGTTTGGTATTTCATAAAAGTGTCGCATCATTTGGTGCGCAAGAGTTAGTTTCACACCATTATGCACCATTTGGTGAGCAAAGTGTTAGGAATTTCTCACAATCTTCGCATCCTTTTATGCGCAATTGTCAGTTTCATGCAATCTTGCACCATTTGGTGTTTTTGTGTTTGTATTTCATTCAATATTCGCATCATTTGGTGTGTAAGTGTTAGTTTCACACGTTGTACCATTTGGTGCGTATGTGTTTGGTACTTCATACAATCTTCGCACCTTTGGTGCGTAAGTAAAAGTTTCACACGATCTTGCACCATTTGGTGCGTATGTGTTTGGTATTTCATACAATCTTCGTATCCTTTGGTGCGTAAGTGTTAGTTCCACACGATCTTGCACCATTTGGTGCGTATGTGATTGGTATTTCATACAATCTTTGCACCCTTTGGTGCGTAAGTATTAGTTTCACACGATCTTGCACCATTTGGTGTGTATGTGTTTGGTATTTCATACAATCTTCGCATCCCTTGGTGCGCAAGTATTTTATTCACTGCGATCTGGCACCATTTGTTGCGTAGTGTTTGGTATTTCATACAACATTCGCATACATTTTGTGCGTGTGTTAGTTTCCCACAATAATGCACCATTTTGGTGTGTATGTGTTTGGAATTTCATACATCTTCGCATCCTTGGTTGCGCAAGTATTAGATTCACCGCGATCTGGCACCATTTGTTGCGTAGTGTTTGGTATTTCATACAACATTCTCATACATTTTGTTGCGTGTGTTAGTTTCCCACAATAATGCATCATTTGGTGCGCAAGTGTTTGGTATTTCATAATATTGTCGCATCATTTGTGCGCAAGAGTTAGTTTCACACAATAATGCACCATTTGTTGAGCAAAGTGTTAGGGAATTTCTCACAATCTTCGCATCCTTTTATGCGCAATTGTCAGTTTCATGCAATCTTGCACCATTTGGTGTTTTTGTGTTTGTATTTCATTCAATATTCGCATCATTTGGTGTGTAAGTGTTAGTTTCACACGATCTTGTACCATTTGGTGCGTATGTGTTTGGTACTTCATACAATCTTCGCACCTTTGGTGCGTAAGTAAAGTTTCACACGATCTTGCACCATTTGGTGCGTATGTGTTTGGTATTTCATACAATCTTCGTATCCTTTGGTGCGTAAAGTGTAGTTCCACACGATCTTGCACCATTTGGTGCGTATGTGATTGGTATTTCATACAATCTTTGCACCCTTTGGTGCGTAAGTATTAGTTTCACACGATCTTGCACCATTTGGTGTGTATGTGTTTGGTATTTCATACAATCTTCGCATCTCTTGGTGCGCAAGTATTTTATTCACGCGATCTGGCACCATTTGTTGCGTAGTGTTTGGTATTTCATACAACATTCGCATACATTTTGTGCGTGTGTTAGTTTCCCACAATAATGCACCATTTGGTGTGTATGTGTTTGGAATTTCATACAATCTTCGCATCCCTTGGTGCTCAAGTATTAGATTCACGCGATCTGGCACCATTTGTTGCGTAGTGTTTGGTATTTCATACAACATTCGCATACATTTTGTGCGTGTGTTAGTTTCCCACAATAATGCATCATTTGGTGCGCAAGTGTTTGGTATTTCATAAAATTGTCGCATCATTTGGTGTGTAAGTGTTAGTTTCACACGATCTTGTACCATTTGGTGCGTATGTGTTTGGTACTTCATACAATCTTCGCACCTTTGGTGCGTAAGTAAAAGTTTCACACGATCTTGCACCCATTTGGTGCGTATGTGTTGGTATTTCATACAATCTTCGTATCCTTTGGTGCGTAAGTGTTAGTTCACACGATCTTGCACCATTTGGTGCGTATGTGATTGGTATTTCATACAATCTTTGCACCCTTTGGTGCGTAAGTATTAGTTTCACACGATCTTGCACCATTTGGTGTGTATGTGTTTGGTATTTCATACAATCTTCGCATCCCTTGGTGCGCAAGTATTATTTTCACGCGATCTGGCACCATTTGTTGCGTAGTGTTTTGGTATTTCATACAACATTCGCATACATTTTGTGCGTGTGTTAGTTTCCCACAATAATGCACCATTTGTGTGTAAGTGTTCACGATTTCACACATTCTTCGCATCCTTTTATGCGCAAGCGTCATGTCAGTTTCACGCGATCTTGCACCATCTGGTGCGTATGTGTTTGGTATTTCATACAATCTTCGCATCCATTGGTGCGTAAGTGTTTTTTTCACACGATCTTGCACCATTTGGTGCGTATGTGTTTGGTATTTCATACAACCTTCTCATCCCTTTGGTGCGTAAGTGTTTGTTTCATCTTGCACCATTTGGTGCATATATGTTTGGTATTTCATACAATCTTCGCATCCGTTGGTGCGCAAGTGTTAGTTTCACGCGATCTGGCACCATTTGGTGCGTATGTGTTGGGTATTTCATACAATCTTCGCGTCCCTTGGTGCGCACGTGTCACTTTCACGCGATCTGGCACCATTTGGTGCGAATGTGACGAGTATTTCAATACAATCTTCGCATCATTTGTAAATAATGACATAATTCAACTGCTGGCTTAAATCCCTAGTTGTTTGTACAAGAATCGAGATTTTCGTTTCTCCGTTGAACCAATTATTTCATAAGTCAAAGCATTTCTTAAACCAGAATTGAGAGTTGGTCTGCACCGGTTCATTCAAACCGTTGCATACGGTATTTTAAAATAAACATGCATTAATTGGGATTGTGCAACCATTAATATAAAAATAATCTAGCCGTTAACCTACTCAAGTACTTTTTTTTGTGTGTATTAGCGTTGACGATTAAGATTATTATTGTAAATAAATGACAGTTTGATTCAATATAATTTAATGCTTCCCTACACAGGCATGTCATTAGCTGCCGATTGCTTGGTGGATGTGGTATATGTTGCGGACGTTAGCCTCGGAAATATGCGAGTAAACTAATGATAAACTAAACGTTGAATGATATTTTCATATGTTAGTTAATTCGTGTGTTTATTATCAAAATGCTAAAAGATTGAAGGATATGAAATTGTCTGACTGTTTATTGGTTTACCAATCTATAATTAATTTTGTACTATGCATGCAAACAACATCATCCGAAGTAGATTGTACTGGAGTATACAAATGTATGCTCCCAATATCCAGAGATAAAATAATGACATAATGTAGGCGTCAAACAATAATTACAGTATTAGCTGATTTATCATCAGGAACTATAACACTTCTTTCACCCCAGACCCCAACCCCACCCTCACCCTCCCCAAATCCCCCCTACCCCACCCCACCCATTTTTTTCTCGAATTCCGATTTCAAATATCGAAACGAAAATCTAGGTCTCGAAGGAATTAAAAGAGGTTAGCTGTATACAAGTTTACATGAGTATCTTTTTCAGTAAACATCTCTTACTGTGTTCAACGAATGGTGCGCTGTGGTGATATTTCACGTGCATTTGACATTGTATTTTGTTTTTATTTAGTACAACTTGACATGATCCTACTGAGTGTGTAACTCATATCTTATTGTGTATATACAAGTATGCAGATCTGGAGGAAGAAAGTTGTATTAATAGACATAGAAAATATTAGATTAAAAATAATAAAAATCTGTTTGTTAATGTATGCTGATGAGTTATCTATTTTTTCCTAAAACTATAGAAGGTTGTAAAAGAAATGCGAATATTCTTGAGGTGCTTCAGATTATTAGTCGTTTCTTTATTGAGGAATATTTTACTATTGCATGATCGTCTGCAAACATAATCTGACCAAACAAAAAAAGGGACAATTTTTAAACTAAATAAATATCTATTAAAATTTAAATATAATATCAAGATTGAAGACGTTTTTATAACCCATTCTGTACCGAAACACGAGTGCCTATTATAAATAAAAACACCAGATAAAGAAATATTTTCGTCAAAAATCGAACGGTAAGCTGAACTATCTGTATCCAAGGCTCACTCTGCTTCGTGATAGCTCGTAACGTTTGTAGATGAAACACAGGAGTTACATTGACTGTCTGTTTTTCATCTACAATCGTTACACGTCTGTTCTTTTTGTTTTTTTCTATCTGATTGTATACAGTAGACACATAGTCTCTAATTAGATATAGTTAGGAAACATACAAATCACGGAGTACCATTCTAAAACATAAACAAGAGTCCCAAGAGGGCCTGTATCGCTCTACTGCTACATGGTGTCCATGGTGGTGTGGAGTGGGGGAAGGGATAGAAGGATTGTGTGTCATATATGGCAGTATCAATTTTTTTTTTAAAAAGTGTCTTCAATTACCGAGATATAGTGGGAGGGATGTATTTGGTCAAGTTTGGTTAGCTTTAAAACAAATCAAACGTTCGTTAATATAAACACTCAAACCAAGTCTGACATGTGGCCCAGGGGCGGAGTCAAATTTGACCACAGTGTCACCATTTGAACTGATGGTAAATACAAAATATTAAACCTATGACTCTTTTAATTTCAGAGAAGAAGATTTTTTTAAGTTTTTCCCTATATAAGTCTGTGTAAAATATGTGATCCCAGTGTCACCATTTGAACAAACTCGATAGAGGACATAATCTGATGGCAAATTCAAAATATTAAACCTCTGACTCTTTTAGTTTCAGAGAAGACGATTTTTTAAGTTTTTCACTATATAAGTCGTTGTAAAACATGTGTCCTCTGGGCCAAATTTGACCCCACGGTCACCATTCAAACAAACTTGGTAGAGGATCATAAGTTGAGTGTAAATACAAAATATTAAACCTTTGACTCTTATAGTTTCAGAGAAGAAGACTTTAAAAAAAATCCCTATATATAAATATAGATATAAAAATCGAACAGGAAAAACAGCATTCAAGGACGACAGTCAACCTCAAACACACACAGAAAGAATGCAATATAAGTAAAACACAAAGATGCTCATGTATATATAAATACAAAAAAAAAACAATAGCCTAGAAAGCCACAAAGATGGTACTCAGTGACTTCCCAGAAGCCAGAGCAACAAGAGAATAAACCATTGAGGGCATGAAAAGACAAGACAAACATCAAACGTCACCGTCCTTTTGGGCTTTAGGTAGACGTCATCATAGGGTCCACATCCTGTCCGGTCATCGCACACTTAAAGAGGAAAGCATAGTGGCGAACTTTGCATGCAGTGCATTGCAAAATGATAGGGTCATAACCCCTTTTGATAAAGCGGGGGCAAAACTAGACTCCAGGGTCACCATTTTAACAAAATTTGTAGATGGAACATAAGCCAATAATAAATAAAAATATTAAACTTTTAGCTCTTGTAGTTTCAGAGAAGAAGATTTTTGAAGTTCTTCCTATAACTAGGTAAAACTCATCAAACAAGTACCCCTAAGCTCCAAATTAAAGAAGAGATGAACCAAGGTTTCTTATGAGAAAACAAAATACAAAATAATAATAAATAAAAATGAACACATGAATCAAGGTATATGCTTCCAGTGAAATTTGAACCCACGACCCCTGGGGTTTCCAGTATACATTACCAAATGTTGAAAAAGGGCCATAACTCCGGTGTTTCTCGTTCGATCTGGCTGGTTTTCAAATTCATGCGAGCTTTATTGATATCAACAATTTTGGGAAAGATCGAATAGAAAATGAAGGAGCTAGAGTTTTCACAAGGCTGAACAATGAAATTGTTCACTAATTCAAGGGCACATAACTCTGGTGTTCCTGGCCCGATATAGTTTTTTTTCAACTTTTCTGAGCTTTCATTGATATTAACAATATGTTAAAGTT
The DNA here is from genome assembly GCA_037043455.1 of Cyrtodaria siliqua. Classification (NCBI taxonomy): domain Eukaryota; kingdom Metazoa; phylum Mollusca; class Bivalvia; order Adapedonta; family Hiatellidae; genus Cyrtodaria; species Cyrtodaria siliqua. Next base: position 8,732 of record JAWPHD010015842.1, read on the forward strand.
TGGTAAAGATCGGATGACAAATGAAAGCACTATTGTCTAAACGGGCAAAGTACACTATTTGTAACTAAATCAAGGACCATAACTCCGGTGAATCAGGTCCGATCTGGCTGGTTTTCAAACTTATCTGAGCTTTCATTAATTAATTAAACTAACAATCTGGTGAAGTTTGGTAAGATATAATAGAAAATGAATGCTGTATCGTCTTAACGAGGCAAAATATAGCATTTGTAACTAAATTAAGGGCCATAACGCGGGTGTTACAATACCAATCTGTCTGGTTTTCAAACTTGTCGAAGCTTTCATTGATATTAACAATATGGTGAAGATTGGTAAAGATCGGATGAAAATGATGTCCCTATTGTGTTAACGAAGCAACGTTAACGACCGACGACGGACAACTCGCCATCCTATAACACATTAAGTCTATCGTCTTAACGAGGCAAAATACAGCATTTTAAACTAAATCAAGGGCCATAACTCTGCTGTTCTGGTCCAATCCAACTGGTTTTCAAACTTGTCCGAGCTTCATTGATATTAACAATCTGGTGAAGATTGGTAAAGATCGGATGGAAAATGAAGTCCCTATCGTGTTAACGAAGCAAAAGTTAACGACAGACGACGGACAACTCGCAATCCCATAACACATTACGTGGTCCGAGTATTAACTTTCATACTCCATCCAACCCTTCTCCAAGAAGCGAAAACGGGGTTGGCTGGGGTATGAAATTAGAAACAGGTTATCGCATTTTTTCAGTAAAAAAAACATTTTTAAACGTGTTTTGTTGTCGAAATATCCGTTATAAAATCCTGCTAATATAAGCTTACCAATCGCTTAATGGAATGATTATCATGGTTACGATTATTATGTCCATATTTAATATTTAATATTTGTATTTCTTTTTGTTTAGATGAGTCACACATTCCGATCAACATTGTACAGCTCATTAATTCTGTCATTAGTTACATTAAGTATATTTTACTAAATACGTATGCTATGTTCTCAGTATGGAGTAACCTAAGGCAAATACTATGTTTTTATAAAGTAGTTGCTATCCTTGCTAATGATTTATATATCAACAAAAACGTTCACTACCGTTACACTGGACGTTTAATTAAACTTGATGAAATCCATCAAGCTTCAAAATTGTCATACTAATTAAAATATGTATCATACAAGGTTGACTAGAATCGAGGCAGGATTTACGGTGCACAAATAAAAACGGTAACATGATGCCAGCAGGAATCAACATCCCAAACCACTCTCCATTTCCACCGAAATGAAAACATGCAGTATGGGCGTATAGTCTTCTCGTTTGCAGAGCTACAAAGTTGCTGCATATTCTGTTGTAAACATTCCATCTTTCACTGGAGCCTTTATCATTGTTTTTTGTCAGAAGGACGAATACTTTTAATGAGCTTGCCAAAGAAAGGCAAACATGGCCAGGAATTTGTCAAAACATGCCTATAGGTCCCACACGGGCCGTCCTATAAGGTAGATTTGGCTATACTTATATAACATAAACTGAACAGGTATAATGGTGAGCAAGAAAAAGACCAATCCTTTCTGTAATAACCAAAGCTTCGATTCTATAAAGTACGTTGTTTTACAAATTAATGTATAAATACCCGATATCAATTGTCTTCATTTTTGTATAAATATAAATATTTTATCCGAACTCTGTGTTTACATTAAACTGAATATGAAATTAAGGGTTACCACTGATTAATATAGGTATGTTCATAAAATTAACAAGAGATGTCGGCAACTTTTGACGGTGGAGACACATGTTTTTTAATGTAAGTACAAATAAGGCATATTTACATAGTAATTGATAAGCAGAAAACATTTCATTTTTTAAATCAGAAAAAAAGCATCTCGGATGCTTCTTTGTTTTAAACTGCAGAATAAAAAGTGTTGATAAAAAACAAATTGCAAAACACAATTGATCAAAAGTGCTCATCAAAATTAAATGCAATATACAATTGACTTTTTAAGAAATTATCTTACGTAACATTTCATTCTGAAAAAGACTCACCTCATAATGTTTTTTTAAACTACCTTTGTTACGTATGGTAAATGAACTGTATCTCTTTAGAAACATATGTTTATGTGGAGCTTTAAAATATTTGAAACAGCAAGGAACAATTCATAAACTGTGGCCAAAGGTATCATCTATTTAACACAGCCGTACAGTATAATTCAATATCATTGTCAACGTAATTTATCAATGACTTGAAAGAGTTTGGCCTTTCTAAACAAAGTGGATATAATATAGTACAGATTATATGTTTCTACTAGAGGTACACTAGAAAAGACGGAGGTTATCGTGTAAATGTTTAGGATTTCATACAATATTAATATCCCTTGGTGCGCAAGTGTCAATTTTACAGGGTTATGCACCATTAAATGCCGCAAATGTAAGTTTCGCACGATCTTGCACCATTTGATGCGTAAGTGTTGGGTATTTCATACAATTTCGCATCATCTGGTACGCATGTGTTAGCTGCAATCCTGCACTGCGTAAGTGTTGAGGATTTCACACAATCTTCGCCTCATGTGGTGCGCAAGAGTTGAGAATTTCATACAATCTTCGCATTATTTGGTGCGCAAGTTTGAGGATTTCATACAATCTTCTCATCATTTGGTGCGCAAGTCTTAGTTTCACACGACCTTGCACCATTTGGTGCGTATGTGTTTGGTATTTCATACAGTCTTCTCATCATTTGGTGCGTAAGTGTTAGTTTTTACACAATATTGCACCATTTGGTGCATAAGTGTTGGGGATTTCACACAATCTTCTCATCATTTGGTACGCAAGTCATAGTTTCACACGATCTTGCACCATTTGGTGCGTATGTGTTTGGTATTTCATACAATATTCGCGTCCTTTGGTGCGCATATGTTAGTTTCACACGATCTTGCACCATTTGGTGCGTATGTGTTTGGTATTTCATACATCTTCGCATCCTTTTATGCGCAGGCGTCAGTTTCACACGATCTTGCACGATTTGGTGCGTATGTGTTTGGTATTTCATACAATCTTCGCACTCTTGATCTTGCACGATCTGGTGCGTAAGTGTTTGGTATTTCATACAATATTCGCTTCCTTTGGTGCGCAGATGTTAGTTTCACACGATCTTGCACCATTTGGTGCGTATGTGTTTGGTAATTCATACAATCTTTGCATCCCTTGGTGCGCAAGTGTTAGTTTCACACGATCTTGCACGATTTGGTGAGTATGTGTTGTGTATTTCATACAATCTTCGCATCATTTGGTGCGCAGGTGTTGGGTATTTCACACAAACTCTAAATGGTGGAAACTAAAGTAGCTAAAAAAAAATAATCTCGAAAAGGTGTGTTTATGCAAAGAAACCTACTTTGTTTTGCAATAATGACTAGGTGCTTATGACTGTTAGTCGTTTCGTTTATTTAGAAATATATTTTACTACTGTGGAATCTTTACGTAGAAAACATTGTCCGGTCAAACAAACAAAAAAACGCTTTTTAAATTAAACCAATATCAGTTAATATTTAAAGAGAATTTTATGATTTGAATACATTTTTTGTACCGAAACAATTCAGATAAAGAAATATGTTCGTCAGTAATCGAGCGGTTAGTTGAACTAGCTTTCAAGGTTCCCGCTCTGCATAATATAGACAGTCAATGTAACTCCTGTTTTTCATCTACAATCATTCTAAGTCTGTTCGTTTTGTTTTTCTCTATCTATTTGATTGTATAGACACATAGACATAAACATATATCAAACGAAACTTTCACAGTCTGAATAAAAATACCTCAGATGTGTATACACTTATTAGTCATGGTAACTGATTTTTTTTAATTAACTATTGAATTTATAAACGAAAGTTATATCTTACAAACGTCTCTAAACAAAACATATAACATATTTATATATTAAAATATAATTATCATTTAAAATCTATCTATAAAGAATATACTAAACAGAATATCAATATATGTGTACCAGAACTAATGTGAACAATGAATATTCTCACAAAAACACAAGTGTATGACTCCTGATCAAAATCGCCTGAGTATATATCAATGGGTGGGGTACAAACAACTATAGATTTAAGCCAGTAGTTGAATTATGTCATTATTTACAAAAGGTGTCCGACTCGTGCAATTTGAAAATGCTCAAACGCTGATTTTCTATTTTTTTCTTTTCTTTTTAAGAATCGAGATGTTCGTTGCTCCGTTGAACCAATTATTTCATAAGTCTAAACAGACTTGAGAGTTGGTCGGCATTGGACAGACAGACAGACAGATATTTTTTATTGATTTAAAACTTTACAAGTTTATCATCATATACAATATGCAAACATATTCGTGACAGAATAAACAAAACAAACAAACAACAAAAACATAATTTTGCACACTAGTTTCATATAAATTGTATTATTGAATAATTTGAATTATTATATAACCTATAAATAGACGCGTTTTCATTGGCTAAAAAGTAATTTTTTAGAAAAAATATCTAGCGATATTGACCTGTTTTTTGATATTGACCTGTTTTTTTGATATTGACCTGTTTTATATAATTGTTTTTTTGATATTGACCTGTTTTATATAATTGTAAATTGAGGGTTATATAATAAAACAGTTATGGACTTTTCAGCTGTTATACATGATGTTGATATGTACCAAAAAATCATTATTGAGCTCGGCTATCGCCTCGGTCAATAATGATTTTTTTGGTGCATATCACATCATGTATAACAGCTGAAAAGTCCATAATTGTATAATATTAAATAATTGAATAAATATGTGGAAATGACACTGAACTTTAACTTACGCAAATTAAATTAAATATTAAATTAAAAAACAATTTTGTTCTCATTATCACAAAAGCATTAACATAAATAATTAATTGATAATAGTTTTCATTCGAGGATAAACCTAGTTTTGATTAAACAATAAATCATTACGAGAATCAAATGCTTCTTTTATAAACCAAGATAAACTAAACAACTCTTTCTTATTACGTGTTTTCATTAGCTCTATGAATTTTACAACACTTGGACGTTTATAATAGTACTTTTTAATGTATTTTCTTCTTATATTATCATATACAGGACAAGCTCAATCAAGCCTTTGCATGCGGTACATTTTGCATGCGGTATTTTAAAATGACCATGCATTAATTCTGCCTGTACAAGCATTATTTCAAAAATGATTTAGCCGTTAACCTTTCCCAGTACTTTTTGTTCGTGTATTACCATTTTAAAGTGGTATTTGACGAGCCGTACACGATTATTATTGTAAATAAATGACAGTTTGATTCAATATAATTTAATGCTTCCCTACATAGACTGCCGATTGCTTGGTGGATGTAGTAGATGTAGCCTACGTTAACCTCTGTAATGTGCGATTATGGGAAAACTAATGATAAACTAAACGGAGTATGAATAGGTTATATATGTTCATATGCGAGTTAATTCGTGGTTTATTATAAAAGTTCTACATGACTGAAGGATATGAAATTGTCTGACTGTTTATTAGTTTACCAATCTGTAATTAAAGGATAAGGCACTTCAAATGGCTGACCCGGTATATACAAAAATGTGACTGTACAAATACGTGGATTAGAAACAAACTGAGTTGTTATTGTTATCAAATGTTTGGACAGTGTTTTTAGCGAAGGTATTCGTAACAGTGGTATAGCGTAAATAAGCTGACATATTGGATAATGAGCGTAAAAAAGCTGATATATGGGATGTTGGGCGTAAGAAAGCTGATATAAAAAGGTATTTGATTAGACACTACCGATGAAACGCGTTATTCTCAGTACAGTAGAGGAATATATTACGGCTATAACTTAAAACATGCTGGAGGTCATAGCTGTTGTGTCTGTGGGTGTTACTTGTGCCGTTGTAATGTTTCTATTGCGCAGGAATAGATATAAGCTGATACCAGGGCCGATCGGATATCCGGTTTGTGGCAATACATTTCAAGTTGAAACTGACAATATACACCACAATTTAAAGACACTTAGCGACGAATATGGGCCTATTTTTGAACTTAGAATGCTTGGTACGCCCGTCGTCACGCTTTCGTCATCACAGTATATTTATGCTGCGTTTGAACAGTCTCCATCGGACCAATTTACCAACGATCGTTCGCCAAACTCTACCTCAAGTGTGTTTTACAAACGGAAACATATAGGCTGTGCAAATCTTACGAAAGCGACTCTGAATCTCCGAGATTTCCATATATGTGCAATTCAGAATTATTTTGACGGTAAACCATATTTTGAAGTGATAGCAACAGAGGAAGTAAAACGGTTACACCTGAGTTTGATAAGTAGACCTGGGTGTGATATGAATCCACATGATCTTCTCAGGATATTTTATAAAAATATATGTTCCATATTGGTGAGTCTATAATAAGATTATATATAGAGTATATATGTAAATCATACATTCGTCTCTTTTATCTTTATATATTTACATTGATTTTTAATTACTACTTCATCTTTCATCAGTTTTTGCGCACTATATGACTTATTTATGTGTCGACGTGCCGTAAAACACCTTCATTCATTCTATGTTCTATGCCTGACGATTAACGTCTATTTTAAAGTCTGAATATGTTTATTTATCTTATACGTTGTGTCAAGTATTAGTGTACAATTTTACCGTCAGATTTGCATTAAATCGCCCGATGTACCCAGGGGTTAGTTGAAACAACAGATAAGAAACGTAGTAATAGGTATACAAACGCTTTAACTATTGTGTATACATAAACAATACCTGTGCTATAAATAAACCATTTGGATCTGCACACTTCCTGTGTTGTTCTTTGCGGCGGCGCAGCGTGTAGGGGGATACAGCGTTATTTAATATTGCAAACATATTTATTCGGCATAGCGTGTAGAGGTTTATTATATTCCATTGATTTGATTATTTATGTGGTAACACTCCGAATACTTCGTCAACTGTTTCATTTTACGTTTTAATAAGAATACTCTGCCTTTAACAATCTATCGGTGTTTATAGTTATACCCGTAGCAGTTAGATTAATGCCTGGAACTATTGCCGTTGTAACAAGGTAATACCGAGCCGCATACACATATAACCCATCCAATCACATTACAATGACACGGGACCGACTGTCTAAAGACGTCGCTATGTAAAAACGTAGCTAAATGTAAAATCTTTAGTCGCTAAACGTAAAAATGGTGGCTAAATGTAAATGGAAACATCTTTAAATGTTAAAACGTTAGTTTCGCTAAATCTAATAAAAAATGAGCTAAATGTAAAAATAATAATATTGTTGCTAAGTGTAAAAGGAAAAAGTGACATATGTAAAAATGTGACATTTTGAATAAAAACATAAGAAACCAAAACTTTACAACCATATTTTGATAGTATAGTATCACATGTAATTTTGTGTGTTTACAACAGTGTACATTTTTCGAGATCTCAATTCACCCTTTTTAAGTTTAGCGACTAAAGTTTTTACATTAGCGATGTGTTTACATTTAGCGACGTTTTTACATTTAGCGTTGCTTACATATGGCCATTTGAGCTATGGTAACCACAGCTACTACCGCTACTGCTATTGCTACTACTAGTACTACTACTATTACTCATTACTACTACTACTGCCGTTGCTACTAATAATACTACTGCCACTGCTGCTACTACCACTACTATTTCTATTTCTATACTTGTTACACACTCTAACCAAGTCACGCCATACGTGTCACATTGATGTGTATCTCAAGTTAGTCATGTGACTAGTGAATGCCAATGGCTATCGAACTTATACACAGTCAACGAATGAATGAATGAATGAATGAATGAATGAATGAATGAATGAATGTATGAATGAATGAATGAATGAATGAATGAATGAATGAATGAATGAATGAATGAATGAATGAATGAATGAATGAATGAATGAATGAATGAATGAAAATTGCACCATATTCCAAAAAAATAATTACGTACCAATTGTTTGTAATTATATTCTCAATCTCATGCATTATATATTTTTTTGGGAATAACATATCATTATCACTGGGAAATATATAGAGCCTAGGGTCTCAATTATAACAGTAAATAACACAAAACCCATTTAACCACACAATAATTGTCCTATTGATACGCAACTACATCAATAACGAAACCATAAATCTGTTCTGACCGAATAATGTCTGTCCTGTGTGAATCATCGAGTACATACAACAGATTCGTTTCATCGTATACCGTGTTAAACATGTTAAAGTATCCACATATGTACATCTTCCAATACATGTATTACTGTTCTACACTCATTTTTACATATGTCGCTTTTTCTTTTTACACTTAGCAACAAAACAAAAGTTTTACATTTAGCTCCTTTATTATTACATTTAACGAAACTCAAGTTTTTACATTTAAAGACGTTTGCATTTACACTTAGCCACCCCTTTTACGTTTAGCGACAAACGTGTTTACATTTAGCAGCGTTTTAACATTTAGCATGTTTTTACATTTAGCGTTGCTACAACCGACCTACATAGACTATTTCAGTAATGACTGTAACAGTATTGTTTAGTAAATCAACCAAGTGCACCTTTATAGAACATGGCCCTTAGAACATCAATTTCAACGGCCACACAATAGTAGTGCTACTGATGTAGCATATTAACAAACGGGTCCAGCAAATATGCATGATTTTCGCGGCCAAGATATGCATCATTAGGGCTTAATACAAATGTGCAATAGCTACAAATACATGAATATTGTATTATTTAAGTATTGTATTTACGATTTTCGTCTGCATAACCTCAATACTTTAGGGATTTTCATTTCTATAAGGACATGATCGTGCGTCACTACTGGAAATAGAAACTATAAACAACAGTATTACGCAGGTAGTTGATTCAAAAACTTTTCTAACATAGTCTTTTTTCACACATGTATCTGTTCATAAACATGCTACAGCACATTGGTCTGGACATTGAGTTTTCAAAATTAATAACAAAATAAAAAATAAAAAAAAAATAAAAAAAAAGAAAAAAAAGAAAAAAAAGAAATATCAATAAATATAAAAAAAATAGTAAAAAAACAAAGTTGCTTAAATTACAAGTGAGAAGATGTTATGTTGACACGAAGGAATTGAATTAAATTGAGTAGTTTAAAGGCTCCTCAACACAGTATAGGTTATTCAGAGCCGCTTCAGAGATAGGGGATAAAGAAACGTAGGAATCCGGGAACCGGCCGACTCTTATTTAACAAATAGAGTTTCTAACGAATTTCTGGACACCTCGTACATCATGGATACCTCGTACATCATTTAGCCTTAGAAGGTATTAAGTGCATAATTTAGTATCATCCTATTGCGTAAAAAATAATGTCAGTGGTTAAGTAAGTACTACGTTAGACAATGCACACGTCAATACAACGGTATACTCCTTATAGGGACACACGGCAATCTTGAAATGTTTAATCTATTCAGTAACAGTTTTACTTTAAACCTGCTTGCATATAATGGAATACTATTCTGATTATTATTATTATTATTATTATTATTATTATTATTATTATTATTATTATTATTATTATTGTTATTATTATTGTTATTATTATTATTATTATTATTGTTATTATTGCTATTATTATTATCAGCTATATCTATAAAACTATTTTTTTCCGAAAGTCCTTTTTATTTGTAATAAGAATTAAATATGCATATATATGGCGAGTAACTATCAATGAAAGCAGCTGGGCCCTTGACCTGTTGAGTAACTCCACAGGGGCACTCCGCAGTTGAATGTCCATTTCTTTAAGAGGGTTGGCGTGGCGCAGTCGGTAGCGCGGCGGATTTGTAACCGGGGGTCCGGGTTCAATCCTCCGTGGTGCCACTGAGTTTTTCGGTGTGTTCTTGGGCAAGACACTTTTCCTTAGCCTCGTCCGTCGGATGGGGACGTAAACCGGCGGTCCCATGTATCGGTCTACATTCCGAGCACTTTAAAGAACCATAGGAATCTATTCGATAATAAGAGTAGGGCACGGTTCCCGGATTCCTATGTATCCTTCCCCTCTCTCTGGGGCGGCTTTATATAACCTATACTGTGTTGATGAGCCGTTAAACAACATTCAATCCAATTCTTTTTAAATAATCCAGCCTATGACAAGACCCTATCCTGATCCAGTTCTTAATAATCCAACATTTCCTAATTATCATACCAATGACAAGCCCTGACCCTGATCCATCAGACCCATGACAAGCTCCCATCCTGATCCATCAAACCCATGACAAGCTCCCATCCTGATCCATCAAACTCATGACAAGCTCCCATCCTGATCCATCAAACCCATGACAAGCTCCCATCCTGATCCATCAAACCCATGACAAGCTCCCATCCTGATCCATCAACCCCATTACAATCTCCCATTCTGATCCATTTAACCCATGACAAGCTTCCATCCTGATCCATCAAACCCATGACAACCTCCCATCCTGATCAATCAAACCCATAATAAGCTCCCATCCTGTATCACTGAGCAAAACAAATCACACCATAAGTGGATAATACATTTCTTAGATGACCATTAAATTACCATTCTCTTCATACCAAATAAAAGTACCAACACGCATTTCTCTACAACTTCCATCCCATGTCTTTTCCAGTATCCCACCCCACAAAACATGCTTTTGTTTGTTTGAATTGTGATTTACGTCATTTTAGCACATGTTAGGCCATATATAACGGTCGATTTGTTTGTGGTAGTGGCAGACCACCCGTTTGTGCTGGGTAGAACCAGAACTGAACACCTCCCTTCATCTGTAAGAATCGACACTTGGGTAGAACCAGAACTGAACACCTCCCTTCATCTGTAAGAATCGACACTTGGGTAGTACCAGAACTGAACACCTCCCTTCATCTGTAAGAATCGACACTTGGGTAGAACCAGAACTGAACACCTCCCTTCATCTGTAAGAATCGACACTTGGGTAGAACCAGAACTGAACACCTCCCTTCATCTGTAAGAATCGACACTTGGGTAGAACCAGAACTGAACACCTCCCTTCATCCGTAAGAATCGACACTTGGGTAGAACCAGAACTGAACACCTCCCTTCATCTGTAAGAATCGACACTGGGTAGAACCAGAACTGAACACCCCCCTTCATCCGTAAGAATCGACCATCCGTAAGAATCGACCATCTGTAAGAATCGACACTTTTTTCTCACTTGACAAGTCGAGCCCAGGGGGATTTTTCTTCTCTTTTTTTTGGAAGAAGGCAGCTTTAATAGATATCAAAATTAAGTTATACGCAAATCTTCAGATAAACAACATGCACTTTATAATTATTTACAATACCATCCATGCACCTAATGATGCATTGTTGTTTTCTTTCCGAGTTACTCCATGACCATTTATGCGAAACTGAGGACTGTCCGCTAAATAAAAAAATATTCTTATACATCCTTTTGATTTTAAGAGTAAAGCTCTTTGTCTATATGAAAATTACACGGAATTGTAGCATGGTCGCTGTCATTTCCATTGTATTTGCACAGTTGTAAATCATTTAGTTGAATATAACAACTTTCAGAATGACTGGTGTCCTCTTAGTAAGTCCTCTTAGTAATAAACAGAGTATATATTATGATCGAGCCGGTTCATTTAAACATCAAGATGGGGCATAGGTAGTTAGAGTATAGCAGACAGATAGAATGGACATGCTACAACATTATCTCTATATATGAAAATGGCAACATAAAACCTCGCTTTCGGAAACATCTTCACATTTGTTTTTCTCTTATAATAACCACTACCACTGTACCATGCCAGTTTTACGGTATTATCAATAATATAAACATACCTAGTGGTGTTGTATACTGGCACAGGTATCTCGTTATCTTGCTATAAATATTTACATTTAGCAGTATATGTTTATTTTTGGTAAAAAGGTCGACATGCCAAATAGTAAATTAGTATTATCAATGCCTCTGATGAATACATGGATATGTAGATATGCTGTTCAAAAATATCCCAAACACTGTGAATTCTAAACCTTCAATGTCTCTTCAAGAAATTGAGCTTTGTTTATCACTTTATTAACCATTAAAGGGATAATCGGCAATCTTGATTTGTTTAAAAATCGCGGCGTCCCGTTAATTATTTTACATTCGAATCAGTATTAATAATTATTTGAAATATTTCAAACAAATTGTGTTTTGATTACTGACTGTTGATTCTATTGCATCAATAAGATATTTAAACCTGTGGTAGAAACACCTGTGGTAGAAACACCTGTGGTAGTAGAAACACCTGTGGTAGAAACACCTGTGGTAGAAAGACGAAGCAAACTGGACAACCCCTTTGTTGTTACACCTTTTATCACAGACCTAATGTTATTTATTTATATGCAAGCAGGTTTTATATGAAGATGACACTGGATCAGAAGTTGATGAAGTTGCTAATGTTAATGCTAGATTAATACTTTGATATGGCAATGTGTCGCTTTAACATGTTGCAGATCTTATAAACAAAGAAAATAATTAACTTTATGTCATACCAGATGAACATCAATTGAATACCAATCGATCGTTTCGAGTTAACAATCGATCATTGACCTCGATGATTTGCATTTCTGTCAATAAACATACCTAGCTAGTACAGTATAATGGTTAATATCCAGACTAGTGTCGATACGTTTTTTACCTTCTGTTTTCCCTCCAAATACAATCCTGCCAGAACAATACATGATTATTTAGTCTGCTTAATTGACCTTTGTGGCAAGGATACATTTCCAAAAAGTGGTCCAACGGAGTTCATTTTACAAAATTTCATCAAAAATATTAGTTTCGTCATTTCTCTTCCATTTCATGCCCAAAACAATGTCACCCTGTCATGTCACCCCGCCATGTCACCCTATCATGTCACCCCGCCATGTCACCCCTTTAATGCTTTGTTCCTTGTTGGGATTATTCTTAAAGGCACTACTTTCGCGGTCTACGACGGAGGGACCAAAACAATACAAGTACGACAATATTCGTATACATGAATGCAGAATCAATGCAAATGAATGCAAAATCATTTACTGTTCATATAAAGCATTATAACCATTAAGAATATACTTTTTTCATACAGTTGCTGTTATTTTCCCTATAAATCAGTAAATTATCATATTTATAAATAAACATACTCGATGAGGATATAAACAATCGCATAATCTTGTTATCTTGTTAAAAATATTGACATAAACGCAGTTCATCCACGTAATAACCTAATAATAGAACGAAAGGAGGACACATCACACATATTCCAGTTATGTCCTTGTGAGTTTAAAAGAAATGTAGGCATACAGCCAAACAGGATTTATTCTAGACAAGTTGGTCTAAAACGGATATGGGAGCCGCCATTTAGAGAAATATGATGTCATAGTTCCAAGTTACCATGTATGTGGCATATTGATAAATATCATTTAAAGCAATTCAAATCAATGGAAATTAGTACAAAATCCTTTAATGATCATACAAATCATTATTGTCATTAATTCATACAGTTGCTGTTATTTTTCCTATAAATCCGTAAATTATCATATTTATAAATATTCATTTTATGGTCATTTAGAACTATGATGTCATAGCTCTCAAAATGGCGGATTTCACATCTGTTTCAACAGCATCTTCAAATGATCATATATTGTTTGTTATCATCCGATATTGATAATTCTTTCACCTTTTCCAAGTTTTTCAGAACTCTTATTAATAAAGATTGTATGGCTGTGTGGCTACATTCCATTCAAGGCTTATTAAGCATTTATTTATATTAACTGATTTATATTTTCAGTTAATCGGAGAGGTTATACCGGAAACTGATCCGGACAAAGATGTATTATGGGAGTTTATTGACAATCTCTACGTCATGATAGACCCATCGGTAGATGGTCCACTGAAAACGTTTCCGTTTCTACGCCACCTCCCTGGTTACTATGGCAACATTTACAGACAAACCATCGCTGCTAGAGACAAGGTCGCGAAGCGGTTCTTTGATGACCAAAAGGTTTGTAACAGAAGTTGTTTCTCAAAGAAATGAAAATAATAACACAGTATGCACGTGGAACATGCAAGCTATACTGAATTACGTGCTCATCTCGCTAATTAAGGTTATTTAGTGATATTATTTAATCCAAACTTCAGTCTCATGTGTTCATTACATGAAACAATATATCGAAGAATGTAAGGCAACGCAAACAAATGTATCGGGGGTGGTGTGGTGGTGGCGGTGGGGTGTGGGGTCGGATAACTATCAATTGGGGTGGGGGTCGGATAGCGATCAATAGCGATGTACAAATCTTCACAAATGTAAACATGTATATAAAGGAAAACATATCCATTTGACAGATAAACATGTTTTATGTTTCCTAACTTGCAAACACTTCACCAAAAAATAAAAACGACAGTCGATAGATATAACACAGGATGGAGGATCTGCCTATATCTTGCAGGCGTGGTGGTGTCTTAAAATCTGTAGTAATGAGTAGTGTCTTAATATCAGTAGGAAGGAAGGAGTGATGCATTATTCTTACACAAACCGAATCCCTTATCCGACGAATTGAAATGATAAGCAAGTTTACATGTTTTTGCTTTCCACTTCAGATTACGGTGTGTTTATTACGTCAGTGGATGATACTGATATCTGTTTTTGTCTTTGAGAACACGTTAATGGCAAGAGACTCACCATTTAAACATTTCTATTTATCAAGGTTTTGTCTTCAGAAATAATAAAGAAGATACCGTGACCTCCTTTTTAAAATATGTTTAACATAACGTAATCTAGTAACAGTTTTGTAATCTAGCATGTTAAATTAAAATAGTTTTAAAGTCAATCTTAAAAAAAAACGAAAATATGTTACTCAGTTGTTGTGAATTTGATGGGGGTAGAGGTCAACATATCACTGGTAGAGTTTAATTAATTGTTACTGTATGACACCAAGATTTACATTTCAAGGTCATAATTATGCGTACGTCATCAAACTTTAAACTATAGCTTTGAGAATCATAGCTCTTAATAGCCTCTTATGGGATTAAATTATGTACCTGTAATGGAGCTATGACGTGGCCTATAGGGACTATAGTTGCCGTATGTGGCTGGACTCCGTCAGCACTTTCTGGGGAGCTTTCTGATTTTAAGATTTGACACTGACTTATGATGACATTTTAAATTGAATATTTAAGGTCAGAATATAATGTAAGGTCAGCGCATCCATTATTCAACTTATTTGTGCACCATCAATGTGAAAGAATAGTTTTCTCAGCTTAAACCTCTCTCGCCTTATTTTCGAAAACAGTTGAAGGATATTTACGGTTTGTTTTATATGGTTTAAGTATAGATATGTTGAGAATAGAATGATAAAATGCAATAATCGTAAAAGAAAAATAATTGTTGAGTTTAATTTCGTCGGTAAAACTGAAATCTTGGTGGTTAGAAAACTTGGAGTAGTATATAATTATAAGATACACCGACCATTTATCTAAGAAAATGTACTTAATCATGGTGAACGAAGAAAATGGCAGCTATACACGGTGTCAGACCGGTGAAAATCAGCCCATTGAACACAATGCAAAATAGGCTATATTTGGAGATCAGTCACAAGTTCCACAACATTCGTTCGCTTAAATACACTTTTATTCTGTGTATTAAACACATTTGGCTAGCAAACGGTCCCATATCTGGAATAAAATACCGATTCAGTTTTTCAACATTTCGCGTCATTCATTCGCACTATGAAACCACAGGTATGAAACCACTAATTATTTTCCCCATAGACACCGATGTTAAAGTGTCACATTAATGATTTGCTGCAAATTCAGCTCAAGTATGGAATATGCAGCAGTGTATTTTCATAAAGAAAACTAATTTTCCCCTTGAAAAATCACCAGAAAAGGTGGGGTCACAAGACATGTCAGAAAGTTCTTGTTTGTTTACTAAACAGGTCAAGGGTACAGCTGTTGCTCACAAAGTGTAATCATAGAGTCGAAATTTCGAAAATGTTCTTCAGTGATCCATTAAAACCTATTAATACGCTTTTTATACATACCACCACAAAATCGAATAGTTTTCCCATACTTATAATGCCCAATTCCATAAAAAAAGAAGGGATTTCGTTTTATTATAGGAACTACATTCGACTACACCTCGGAGGTTTTAAATTACATGTAATTAGTGGTGGTAAACCTCTGCAGCAGCGTGTCAGGGGAGGCTAAATTTAAACTTCTAAACAACCAATTATTTAACTACACCCCGGTTGATTAATATGTTTTGGCAGATGTGTGTTTGTTTGCTTAAGTTGTATTTGTTCAAATAACATGCATATTCGTGTCATGGATATGAAAGAGATTTCGTTTGATTTAGATCAGGATGTCCGTCCTTCAGACATAATTCAGGTTACATCACTACACTCTGCATGCCGTATTCGGTTAGTTAATCCGCCGAGGGCTTTAGATTAAATAGTTTATCATTTCAAACATCTTCTATAACAAAACGTGTCCTTTAAGGGGGTCAGAGAAAAAACAGAGATGATAATCTCTAAACCTGGTTTACAGTGAAAAGACTGGCGATTAAAAAAAAAAACTTGCATTTCTAGAGATTGTCACACACCAATCTCTGAACTCGGATTACAGCGAAAAAGTTGGTGATTAAAAGAAACCATGCCTTTCTAGGGATTGTCAGACACCACTACATCTCATTGCAGCCGCATCACCCCTTCTTACCGATGGTAACAACCCGCTATTTCTACTGATTGTATAGCACCACTCCTTCCTACTTAGTGTAACACACCACCACCCCTTCCTACTGAGTGTAAGACACAACCCCTTCCTCATGATTGTAAGGCACCACACCTTCCTACTGATTATAAGTCACCACCACTCCTGCCTTCTGACTGTACGACACCACTCCCTTCTACTGATTGTATGACACCTCTTATTCCTACTGATTGGAAGACAACACCCCTTCCTCCTGATTGTAAGTCATCACCCCTTCCTACTGATTGGAAGACAACACACATTCCTACTGATTGTTAAACACCACATCTTCCTACTGATTGTGTTGGTGCGACTATAAAATTCAATCCAATTCAATTCCTACTGATTGTAAAACACCACAACTTCCTACTGATTGTAAAACACCACTTCTTCCTATTGATTGTAAGACACCATGTCTTAGTACTGTTTGTACTACACAACTTCTTGCTACTGGTGTAAGACACCACACCTTCCTGCTGATTGTAAGAACCACACCTTTCCGACTGATTGAAGACCCCACGTCTTATCACTGTTGTATAAAACCACTCCTTCCGACTGATTGTCAGCTACCACTCTTTCCTACTGATTGTAAGACACCATATTCCTACTGAGTCTAAGACACCACCCCTTCCCACTGATTGTAAGACATCACCTCTCCTACTGATTATAAGTCAGCACCCCTTCCTACTGAGTGTATGACACCACCCCTTCCTACGGATTGCAAGACACCACACCTTCCTACTGTTGTAAGACACCACCCATTCCTACTGACTGTAAGACACCACCTTTCCTACTGAGTGTAAGACACCATCTCTTCCTACTGATTGTAAGTCATGACCCCTTCCTAATGAGTGTAAGACACCACCCCTTCCTACTCATTACAAGACACCGCAGCTTCCTACTGATTGTAACACACCACACCTTCCTGCTTATTGTAAGAGTACACTCCTTCCTACTGACTGTAACACACCACTTATTCCTACTGACAGTAACACACCACTCCTTCCTACTTAGTGTAACACACCATCACTCCATCCGACTGACTGTAACACACCCCTCCTTCCTATTCCTACTGACTGTAACTCGCCACCACTCCTTCCTACTGACTGCAGCACACCATTCATTCCTACTGACTGTAACAAACCATTCATTCCTACTGCCTATAACACAACACCACTCCTTCCAACTGACTGTATCACACCACCACTAATTCCTACTGAATGTAATACACCACCATTCCTTCATTTTGACTGTATCACACCACCACTCCTTATTACGGACTGTAACCCACCACCACTCATTTCTACTAACTGTAACGCCACCACTCCTTCCAACTGACTGAAACACACAGCCACTTCTTCCTACTGCCTGTAACACCACCACCCTTCTTACTGACTGTAAGACACCACTGTTTCCTACTGATTGTAAGACACCATACACTCCTACTGACTGTAATACACCATCACTCATTCCTTCTGACTGTAACACACCACCACCCCTTCCTACTGATTGTAAGACACCATATCTTCCTACTGATTGTAAGACACCACACCTTCCTGATGATTGTAAGAGTACACTCCTTCCTACTGACTGTAACACACCACTTATTCCTACTGACAGTAACACACCACTCCTTCCTACTTAGTGTAACACACCATCACTCCTTCCGACTGACTGTAACACACCACTCCTTCCTATTCCTACAGACTGTAACTCGCCACCACTCCTTCCTACTGACTGCAGCACACCATTCATTCCTACTGACTGTAACAAACCATTCATTCCTACTGCCTATAACACAACACCACTCCTTCCAACTGACTGTATCACACCACCACTAGTTCCTACTGACTGTAATACACCACCATTCCTTCATTCTGACTGTATCACACCACCACTCCTTATTACGGACTGTAACACACCACCACTCATTTCTACTAACTGTAACGCCACCACTCCTTCCAACTGACTGAAACACACAGCCACTTCTTCCTACTGCCTGTAACACCACCACCCTTCTTACTGACTGTAAGACACCACTGTTTCCTACTGATTGTAAGACACAATACACTCCTACTGACTGTAATACACCATCACTCATTCCTTCTGACTGTAACACACCACCACCCCTACCTACTGATTGTAAGACACCATATCTTCCTACTGATTGTAAGACACCACAGCTTCCTGCTGATTGTAAGAGTACACTCCTTCCTACTGACTGTAACACACCACTTATTTCTACTGACAGTAACACACCACTCCTTCCTACTTAGTGTAACACACCACCACCCCTTCCTAATGATTGTAAGGCACCACACCTTCCTACTGATTATAAGACACCACACCTTCTTACTGATTGTAAGACATCACCACTCCTGCCTTCTGACTGTACGACGCCACTCCCTTCTACTGAATGTATGACACCTCTTATTCCTACTGATTGTAAGACAACACCCCTTCCTCCTGATTGTAAGTCATCACCCCTTCCTACTGATTGTAAGACACCACAGATTCTTACTGATTATAAAACACCACATCTTCCTACTGATTGTGTTGGTGCGACTAAAAAATCCAATCCAATTCAATTCAATTCAATTCAATTCCTACTGATTGTAAAACACCACAACTTCCTACTGATTGTAAAACACCATGTCTAAGAAATGATTGTACTACACAACTTCTTTCTACTGTTGTAAGACACCACACCTTCCTGCTGATTGTAAGAACCACACCTTTCCGACTGATTGAAGACCCCACGTCTTCTCACTGTTGTATAAAACCACTCCTTCCGACTGATTTAAGACGCCACTTCTTTCTTATGATTGTAAGAGACCACACCTTCCGACTGATTGTCAGCCACCACTCCTTCCTACTGATTGTAAGACACCATACTCCTACTGAGTGTAAGACACCCCCCTTCCTACTGATTGTAAGTCACCACCGAATCCTACTAAGTGTAAGACACCACCCCTTCCTACGGATTGCAAGACACCACACCTTCCCACTGATTGTAAGACACACCCCTTCCTACTGATTGTAAGTCATCACCGAATCCTACTAAGTGTAAGACACCACCCCTTCCTACGGATTGCAAGACACCACACCTTCCTACTGTTGTAAGACACCACCCATTCCTACTGACTGGAAGACACCACCTTTCCTACTGATTGTAAGACACCATCTCTTCCTACTGATTGTAAGTCATCACCCCTTCCTAATGAGTGTAAGACACCACCCCTTCCTACTGATTACAAGACACCGCCGCTTCCTACTGATTGTAAGTCATCACCCCTTTTTACTGATTGTAAAACACCACTCATCGCTACTGCTTGTAAGACACCACTCTTTCCTACTGCATGTAAGGCACCACTCCGTCCTACTGATTGTAAGACCACCACTCCTTCCTACTGACTGTATCACACCACCACTCCTTCCTACTGACTGTAACACACCACCACTCTTTCCTACTGACTGTAACACACCACCACTCCTTCCTACTGACAGTAACACACCACCACTCCTTCCTACTTAGTGTAACACATCATCACTCCTTCCTACTGACTGTAACACACCACTCCTTCCTATTCCTACTGACCGTAACACGCCACCACTCCTTCCTACTGACTGTAACACTCCACCACTCCTTCCTACTGACTTTAACACACCACCACTCCTTCCTACTGACAGTAGCACACCACTCTTTCCTACTTAGTGTAACACACCATCACTCCTTCCTACTGACGGTAACACTCCACCACTCCTTCCTACTGACTTTAACACACCACCACTCATTCCTACTGACTGTAACACACCACTCATTCCTATTCATACTGACCGTAACACGCCACCACTGTAACACACCATTCATTCCTACTGCCTATAACACAACACCACTCCTTCCTACTGACTGTATCACACCACCACTAATTTCTACTGACTGTAATACACCACCATTCCTTCCTACTGACTGTAACACACCATCACTCCTTCTTACGAACTGTAACACACTACCACTCCTTCCAACTAACTGTAAAACACCACCACTCCTTCCTACCGAATGTAAGACACCACTCCTTCCTGCTGATTATAAGTCACCACCACTCCTGCCTACTGACTGTACGACACCACTCCCTTCTACTGATTGTAAGACACCATTTCTTCCTACTGATTGTATGACACCACAACTTCCTACTGATTATAAGACACCACACCGTCCTGCTGAGTGTAAGACATCACACCATTCTACTGATTGTAAGACACTACACCTTCCTACTGACTGTAATACACCACTTCTTCCTACTGATTGTAAGACACCATGTCTTTCTACTGATTGTAAGAAAACATGTCTTTCTACTGATTGTACGACACCACTACGTCCTATTGGTGCAAGACACTTCACCTTACTACTGCTTGTAAGAACCACACCTTCCGACTGATTGAAGGCCCCACGTCTTCTCACTGATTGTATGACACCACACCTTCCGACTGAATGTCAGCCACCACTCCTTCCTACTGTTTGGTAGACACCACATTCCTACTGATTGTAAGATATCACCTCTTCCTACTGATTTTAAGTCATCATCCCTTCCTATGGATTGTAAGACACCACATTCCTACTGATTGTAAGACACCATCTCTTCCTATTGATTGTAAAACATCACCGCTTCCTACGGATTGTAAGACACCCCTTCCTACTGATTGTAAGACACCATCTCTTCCTATTGATTGTAAAACATCACCCCTTCCTACTGAGTGTAAGTCATCACCCTTCCTACTGAGTGTAAGTCATCACCACTTCCTACTGATTGTAAGACACCACCCCTTTCTATTGATTGAAGACACCACCCCTTCCTACTGATTGTAAGTCATCACGCCGTCCTACTGATTGTAAGTCATCACCCATTCCTACTGATTGTAAGTCATCACCCATTCCTACTGATTGTTAGACACCACCCCTTCCTACTGAGTGTAAGACACCACGCCTTCCTACTGATTGTAAAACACCACATTCCTACTGATTGTAAGTCATCACCCATTCCTACTGATTGTTAGACACCACCCGTTCCTACTGATTATAAGACGTCTACCTTCCTACTGATTATAAAACACCACCCCTTCCAACTGATTGTAAGTCACCGTCCCTTCCCACTGATTGTAAGACACCGTCCCTTCCCACTGATTGTAAGACACCACCCCTAACTAGTGATTGTAAGACATCACTCCTTCCTACTTATTGTAAAACATCACCCTTTCTACTGACTGTAAGACACCACCCCTTCCTATTGATTGCAAGACACCATCTCTTCCTACTGATTGTAAGACACCACCCCTTTCTACTGATTGTAAGTCATTACCCCTTCCTACTGAGTGTAAGACAGCACCCCTTCCTACAGATTAAAGATACCACCCCTTCCTACTGATTGTAAGCCATTACCCCGTCCTACCGAGTGTAAGACACCACCCCTTCCTATAGATTGAAGATAGCACCCATTCCTACTGACTGTAAGTCATCACCCCGTCCTACTGAGTGCAAGACACCAGATTCCTACTGATTATAAGTCATCACCCCTTCCTACTGATGTTTAGACACGACCCCCTCCTACTGATTATAGGACATCACCCCTTCCTACTGATTGTAAGTCATCACCCCGTCCTACTGAGTGTAAGACACCACCCCTTCCTACTGATTGTAAGTCATCACCCCTTCCTACTGAGTGTAAGACACCTACCCTTCCTACATATTGAAGATACCACCCCTTCCTACTGATTGTGTCATCACCCCGTCCTACTGAGTGTAAGACACCACCCTTCCTATAGATTGAAGATACCACCCCTTCCTACTGATTGTAAGTCATCACCCCGTCCTACTGAGTGTAAGACACCATCCCTTCCTACTGATTGTAAGACACCACATTCCTACTGATTAAAAGTCATCACCCCTTCATACTGATCTTTAGACACGACCCCCTCCTACTGATTATAGGACATCACCCCTTCCTACTGATTGTAAGACATCACATTTCTACTGATTGTAAGACACCACCCCTTCCTAAAGATTGTAAGTCACCGTCCCTTCCTTCCTACTGATTGTAAGACACCGCCCCTTCCTACTGATAATAAGACATCACCCCTTCCTACTGAGTGTAAGACATCACCCCTTACTACTTATCTCTTCCTACTGAGTGTAAGGCATCACCCCTTCCTACTGAGTGTAAGACATCACCCCTTCCTACTGGTTGTAAGACACTGCCCCTTCCTATTGATTGTAAGACATCACCCCTTACTATGTAAGACACCACTACGTCCTACTGATTGTACGACACTACTTCTTCCCACTGATTATAAGAAAGCACTAAAATAGCAAATAATCAGCTTGTGAATGAGATGACTTTAGTATATGGTTGTAGATGTTTTACACATTTTTTTGAAGATTTTTTACAATAAGATCGTGGACGTATTCGACATTGAAACATCGACGCATGTGGTACAGAGTTATTGCCCTTCATTTAGTAAGATTTTCTTGTCCGGTCCATAATTTCTTAACCACTTCAAATAACGAACACTACTAACTGTTTGATTACACTTTTTAAACCTGCTTGTACCTTATCTATTTTTAAATGGTCAAAACAAAACAAAGGCAATTAACATGTCGCCAGTTGTCAATCATTTATTCATTTTAACCAATCAAACCAATACCATATCTCCGACAAACAATAGCACGTGCAATTGTATAATAAAGCATGGGCCATAACCTATTGTCAATATACTCCGACATCAACAATAGGGCGGAAATATCTATGTACTGGCGTCATGTTAATTGATAAACGAAACATACTTGTTTGCCCGCGTGTTCATCAATGGACCGTTTACGTAGAGGGTGACATAATGATAGTTTTTTAAATGGACAAGGTTTTGTAGGCAGACGTTCACGCATTAACAGAGATCCACAAACATGCATTTACTACTTGCAGCAGCATGATACATTTTAAGTGCGAGACATCAAACACACAAAATGCTTTACAATACATTTACTGCATGGGAACGGTCAGCGACAACAAGCTGTGGGTTTAAACCGGGTTCTAGAGGTTTGGTGCACCAACAAACCTCACTCTTATATAACAAAATCTCAGCCAGGCTTTATCTTCTACACAAGGCATCGTTAATTGAGAATATTCGTTAAACACAGAGATGGTTAAAACTTAAAAGATAGTATGACTGTCACTAAATCCTTTAGATTATACATGTTTGAACAGGTGATGCGATGGAGGATTAGTCCTCCACCTACGTCTAGGAGAGTATAGTGGTGAAGGATTGAACCCCCCACATATGACTATGAGAAGGTTTGGGCGAAGGTTTGGCTCTTCCACCAGGTTTAGTCATTCCACCGATGACGAGGAGAATGTTGTGGTGAAAGGTTTGTCCTCCAATCTATCACTAGTAGAATACTGCGGTGAAGGGTTGTCCTCCAATCTATCACTAGTAGAATACTGCGGTGAAGGGTTGTCCTGTCACCTCCGAGGAGAGAGTTGTGGTGAAAGGTTTGTCCTCCAATCTATCACTAGTAGAATACTGCGGTGAAGGGTTGGTCCTGTCACCTCCGAGGAGAGAGTTGTGGTGGAAGGTTTGTCCTCCAATCTATCACTAGTAGAATACTGCGGTGAAGGGTTGGTCCTGTCACCTCCGAGGAGAGAGTTGTGGTGAAAGGTTTGTCCTCCAATCTATCACTAGTAGAATACTGCGGTGAAGGGTTGGTCCTGTCACCTCCGAGGAGAGAGTTGTGGTATATGATTAGTCCTCTTACCAGTTACAAAGAGAATTTTGTGATGAAAGATTGACCCCCCCACACCCCCACCCACACGCCTAGAAATAGGAGAATGTTTTAGTGAATGATTGGTCCTCCTACCAGTTAAGAGGAGAATGGTTTGACGAAGGTTGGTCCTCCCATCTATGACTAGCTGAATGATGACTAGTTGTATGTTGTGGTGAAGGGTTGGTCCTGCAACCTCAGACGAGAAGAAAGTTGTGGTGAAGAATTTGTCATCCCGCCTATTAACAGCAGAATGGTTTGGTGAATGATTTGTCCTCCAAACAGTTACGAGGAGAATGGTGTGGAGAAGGATTGATCCTCCAACCTATGACTAGGAGAATGGTGAAGTGAAAGATTGATCATTCATCCAGTAAAGAGAAGAATGGTGTGATGAAGGATTGGGCCTCCCAGCTATGACGATGACCATTTTGTGGTGAATGATTGAGCCTCCCACCGACGACGAGGAACATTTTGCGGTGAACGACTGGGCCTCCCACATATGACGAGGAGAAAGTGTGTTTGAGTATTGGTCCTCCAGCCTATTAAGATGGAAAATTTGTAGTAAAGGATTGGGCCTCCCACCAATGACCAGAAAAATGGTGGGATGAAGTACTGATTCTCTCGCCCACATACAAACCAAATCACATTTAAATACATTTCAGGTCAGCTTTATAACGGGAAGAGTGCGAGGACTTGTCGATGTGTGCATCATGACTCAACGAGACGATATTGCTAAGACAGGCACGTCATGGTTAACGGATGAATACATTAAAGGTCTCGTCTTTGACACTCTCGCGGCTGGTATGTGAACTTTTGCCCTTTTATCCTCTCCTTCCAATCCCCTATTGGCACTCGATTAACTATTATCGTAATAGTTCATTTCCAGTCACACAATAAATAATTGATATCATGATATGAAACGTGTATGGAGTAATGCAGTTGAATAAATTAGAACAATGACCCGATAATAATGTTGGGACATTTTATTGGAATATGTAGAAACTTACAGGGGTATTTAGATATTCGGTATTTAGGTTTTTGGCCATATTGCAACAAGAAAAGCACCTTTATTTTCCAAATGATCTTCACCAAACTTTCAAAGTGTGTGTATAATAATCAGATATTGGACAGGTTTTTAACCAAGTGTATCTGATGGTATCAAAGAGAGTTGACTTCCCTTGAAGCTGCTAAAATTGATTTAGACATCATAGCCCTTTCATTTTGCATTCAATCCGAGCCAACTTTCACAAATGTGTATAATAATAAAATATTGGACTCCAATCGTGCATTCCCGATGTGTTCAAGCGGGTCACCTGCCCCAGACTAAGCAAACGTTACACAACTCGGCGTTTTCATCGCCATGGCACTTCATTTTTCATCCAATCTAAACAAAACTTTTACAGAGTGTGTTTAATAATAAGATATTTAACAAGTTCTTCAAACGTGCATATCTCGCGGAATTGAAATGAGTTGCCTGCCTTTGAATTAGAGCAAAAGTACATAATTTGTCCTTGTGACTACTATAGCATTCCGTGTTTGTATTTCATCCTATCTTTACACAACTTTTACAGAATGTGTATAATACTGAGAATTGTTTTTCAGTCATGTTATACAGTCATGCATATCCAAAAAGCGGAATGTTTATAATAATATTAACTTTAATCAAGTCTTCAATGCCAAAATACTACCCCATACCCTTCATAATACTTCCAGATCTTAAAAAATGGTGATTTCACCCCATCCCCTAGTGGGTCCAAGCAGCCATTAGGGCGCCACAGGCCCTCGTGGGTACAAGCAGCCATAAGGGCGCCACGGGCCCTCGTGGGTACAATCAGCCATTAGGGCGCCACAGGCCCTCGTGGGTACAAGCAGCCATAATGGCGCCACAGGCCCTCGTGGTCCTCTTGTTTAAGAATGTTGTGTTATATTTTAGGCATGACGGAGCTAATGAAGTCGATACGTTTGTTCATACTTCTAATGTGCCATCACCAGGAGATACAGTCGCGGTTACAGTCAGAAATAGACAGTGTTATAGGTATGTACGCCATCTAATGTGCCATCACCAGGAGATAGAGTCGCGGCTACAGTCAGAAATAGACAGTGTTATAGGTATGTACGCCATCTAATGTGCCATCACCAGGAGGAGATACAGTCGCGGCTACAGTCAGAAATAGACAGTGTTATAGGTATGTACGACATCTAATGTGCCATCACCAGGAGATACAGTCGCGGCTACAGTCAGAAACAGACAGTGTTATAGGTATATGCGACATCTAATATGCCATCACCAGGAGATACAGTCGCGGCTACAGTCAGAAGTAGACAGTGTTATAGGTATGTACGCCATCTAATGTGCCATCACCTGGAGATACAGTCGCGGCTACAGTCAGAAACAGACAGTGTTATAGGTATATGCGACATCTAATATGCCATCACCAGGAGATACAGTCGCGGCTACAGTCAGAAGTAGACAGTGTTATAGGTATGTACGCCATCTAATGTGCCATCACCTGGAGATACAGTCGCGGCTACAGTCAGAAATAGACAGTGTTTTAGGTATGTACGCCATCTAATGTGCCATCACCAGAAGATACAGTCGCGGCTACAGTCAGAAATAGACAGTGTTATAGGTATGTACGCCATCTAATGTGCCATCACCTGGAGATAGAGTCGCGGCTACAGTCAGAAGTAGACAGTGTTATAGGTATGTACGCCATCTAATGTGCCATCACCAGAAGATACAGTCGCGGCTACAGTCAGAAATAGACAGTGTTTTAGGTATGTACGCCATCTAATGTGCCATCACCAGAAGATACAGTCGCGGCTACAGTCAGAAATAGACAGTGTTATAGGTATGTACGCCATCTAATGTGCCATCACCAGAAGATACAATCGCGGCTACAGTCAGAAATAGACAGTGTTATAGGTATGTACGCCATCTAATGTGCCATCACCAGAAGATACAGTCGCGGCTACAGTCAGAAATAGACAGTGTTATAGGTATGTACGCCATCTAATGTGCCATCACCAGGAGATAGAGTCGCGGCTACAGTCAGAAATAGACAGTGTTATAGGTATGTACGCCATCTAATGTGCCATCACCTGGAGATAGAGTCGCGGCTACAGTCAGAAATAGACAGTGTTATAGGTATGTACGCCATCTTATGTGCCATCACCAGGAGATAGAGTCGCGGCTACAGTCAGAAATAGACAGTGTTATAGGTATGTACGACATCTAATGTGCCATCACCTGGAGATACAGTCGCGGCTACAGTCAGAAATAGACAGTGTTATAGGTATGTACGCCATCTAATGTGCCATCACCAGGAGATACAGTCGCGGCTACAGTCAGAAATAGACAGTGTTATAGGTATGTACGCCATCTAATGTGCCATCACCTGGAGATAGAGTCGCGGCTACAGTCAGAAATAGACAGTGTTATAGGTATGTACGCCATTTTATGTGCCATCACCAGGAGATACAGTCGCGGCTACAGTCAGAACTAGACAGTTTTATTGGTATGTTCGCCATTTAGTTCCAATTAAATGACAAAATATCAATATGACTGTGTCGCATGATTGGTCCATAAAAAACGCATTGTAAGTTGTCTTTGGCCGCCGATGTCGAGTCAGTTGTCGTTGATTGTCAATTTATATTGTAATTTTGCAGTTTTAGAGTATCAACTACCTGATTCAAGTAGTTTGAATCTCTATGTATTTTGTATTTTGCTGTATAAGGTTAGCTCTTTAGAATGCTTACCTCGGTGTTTGTGGGTCACATTTTTGGTTTAAACGTATTTCCCAATTGACAAGCCATTAGGTGCGACCAAAAACTAAACACGCACAGACACACACGTACATAGTCCACACTTTAACGATCGGAGAATAAACCAAGGTACTACAAACACAAAGAAAATACATACCATTGCTACTAAAAGCCATAGCTACATGTGTTCTGTTGTATTTCCTATTTCTTCTGATTGTGTTTATTTGTGCAGTAATACCTGCGATTTAAATCTACAATTGTGATCATTAAGCGCAAACGTTTACAGTAAATTAATAAATACCCATTTTCTCCAAGCCAATATATTGACCTTTTAAAATGGACCCACACTGGAATAAGCCTTAGGGCTTTCATGGGCCATCCATGGGTTAAAGATCATGCTTTTCTTTTATTATAAATGTTAATGTATTTAAAAAAAAAAAATTTTCTTTTAGGCAAAATTGTTCTCGTAAAACGTAAATTACATTTTTAATATTGTACAATACAATAGCTTAAATTATAAGTTAATTTTGAAGCTTGACTAATTGTATACATTAATTATGAAATTTCATGTGTATTGTAAGTGCTATGTCCGTGGTCTTTAACCGCAATAAATATTATCATTACTGTTTCTCCCAGGCACGGAGAGGTTCCCGACAGGTCCTGACCGACAATGGATGCCGTTCACCGAAGCCGTGATGCTAGAACTGTGGAGATACGGGTCTCAAACGCCGCTTGCCATCCCACATCTGTGCAACAAAGACGTTGTTTTGGATGGATATCTTATAGAGAAGGGATCAGTGGTGAGTAATAGTAGGTGTATTATTAGTATTCACTAAAAAGTGAATACAATGCCCATTATAATGTCACAAAAGTGAATACAATGCCCATTATGATGTCACAAAAGTGAATACAACGCCCATTATGATGTCACAAAAGTGAATACAATGCCCATTATGATGTCACAAAAGTGAATACAAAAGTGAATACAATGCCCATTATGATGTCACAAAAGTGAATACAATGCCCATTATGATGTCACAAAAGAGAATACAATGCCCATTATGACGTCACAAAAGTGAATACAATGCCTATTATGATGTCACAAAAGTGAATACAATGCCCATTATGATGTCACTTATCATCCCATGACGATACTACTATTGCCAACCTTTGTATGTATAGGAGAGAGTCTCGTAAGATAAATCTTCATCATACAGCAACCTAATGAAGAAAAAACGTCACCATTAAAAGACAGCGATCAGTCGCTTCGCTCACTCTCTTTAAACATTACCATTAAAAGACAGCGGTCGCTCCCTCCCTTTCGTAAGGAGCGTAGCGACCGACCGCGATTTTTTAATTGTGAAGTTTTTCTTCATATCCTCTATCCGACTTGGTGTTAACCACAGGTTTATAGAAAGTCTCTGTACTGGTCACGCTATTAATCATGAAGACCGCTGGTAGTGAACTCTTCATGAATAATTAATGCAAGTATTTGAAAATCTCAGACAAATGATTGGTTGAAAAAGTTGAGTAAACACGAAGTTGTGATGAGATTGACCATGTAAAAAAGAACCATCATCTGATGACATTAGTCATGTAAATAACATACATACTATTTCCTTGAATGACAGTCCTTTATAAAATTTACAATTTACTTTTTCAAAGAGACCACATACAGTACAATATATGACCAGAAAACTAAACATAAAATAGTACCTAAAGCATTACTGTGAATGTTCACAGCACATGGCAAATCATTCACTGTGTTCCAATGGTTTGTTTGAGGTTCACAGTAAACATCCAACTACAAACAAGAATTAACTGATCAGAACGGACGATGTAATCATAAAGAGTTCCTATCCATGAAGAAAAAATAGTCTTCCGTTAACGCATGTTATAAAAAGAAGGATGTATAAATGTTCATCACTTTGTAGATCTTTCCCAATCTATATGGAGTACACCATGACGAAGACATATGGGGCGATCCGTGGGAGTTCCGACCAGAGAGGTTCCTGGATGCTTCTGGAGCCTTATTACCGTCAGAGCATAAACTAATGCAGAAGTAAATAGTTACCTCACTTGATCATCATCATCATCATCATCATCATTATTAGTATTAGGGCTTTCCACCTTCCAGTGGAAAGACCTATTGTTGTTGTTCGGCAACATTTCGACTTTTTTCTTCTCACCGCCACTTTTCATAGTAAGACTGGTCGCACGGCCTCTAAAGTTTACACAGTGATAACGCTCATTCTGGAATAGTGCCGCGCAGCTTTTATGGTCATGACGTCATCCAAGATGGCCGCCAGTGACGTCATGATGAAAATCATGTTAGCGCTAGATCTCAGACATTTATGGTCGGATTTGAATGAAACTTTCACAGATTGTAAAGGTCATGGTCTAGTTGTGCAAGAAGGTCATGCGGGGTCATGACGTCATAACGTGATGTGATGGCGTCAGAGACGCCAGACGCTTAAAAACTGGAAAAAAATCGTCAAAAATACATTTATTGCTTGACCATTTTGAAACTTTGCCAAAATCATGTTTTCATCATCTTCTATCGATCGTGTGAAAAAGGTGTTGATGACGTCATCAAATATGGCGACCATACTGGTTTATTTTTAAACAGGCTAAAATAGAAACTTCTAAGTATATTTTGAAAACCGAACCAGCTAGCGCCAACAATGCTCTCATATATGTGCCACTATGTGACCTTGACCAAGTCTGGGGAAATCAGGTCACCAGGTCAAAGGTCAAGGTCATAGGTAAGCGATAGGTGTAAACACCAATAACCACCTATATCTCAGTAACGGTTGAAATTGTTATCAAGAACATATGTACCATTTGTAAGGCCTTTCAATTTACTTTTCAAAAATAAGGTCCACTCATAACGCAACTTTGGTAAATGGTTGCCATAGG
>JAWPHD010015842.1:45000-53035 GCA_037043455.1 Cyrtodaria siliqua
TTCAATCGAGAAAATATAACTTTTCCCCGCGTTGATTCGAGGCCTGGAGGTGGCATCGTTATCCTTTATGTCATATTTCTCTGAGGTTGCTGTACAAATAAGACGCTAATGTGCAAACTACACATTTAAATGATTGTTGCTGTTTAAGGAAGATCTCCGGGTGCTACATTATTGTCATGTTGACATTGTGTACAGCTTAACACACCTAGTCCGTATCGCCTCCCTATACTTAAGGCGCACTTCAGATCAATCCTGTGGAATCTGTACGCGGCGAGCACAGGGACGTGCATTAGACTCAGATCGCTATCATGCAAACGTATATTACTATCATATAGGCGCCATCTATCAGAGCTTTTAGTACGGAGATCCCATCTGCTTCGTAGCGTATAGTAACACGATTGCAGATAGCTGCTAAGTGCTTTAGTTGAACTTTTTTTGGCACATGTATATTGATATGACTTTCACATCACACATACAGCTTTGGAATTGTTTTCCACAAATTTGATACAAACTACGACACAAAATGGAATATCTAGATACAAATAACACAATCTACGAAACAGGAACGATAAGCATGCTTATCGGCTATTACTTTAACCATTCCAAGTATAATTTTGGTGTTTGAAATTATCAAAGTTTCATGATAAGCCACAGAAAATGAACACCGTCTAAGTTTGTTTATAAATTGCATTGATCAAACCTTTCGTACTATACACTAACCTGTTCTCTCAATGTACAGATTCCCCATGAGTGTAAAGGCAAACATTGGTTTAATTCCTTAATGACCATTTCTACATTTGTCAATATTGCCATTTGTGTGAAGTTGGCTCGGGGTTCGGGGTTCGACATTCAAACCAAGTTCGGTATTCGGGGTTCGACATTCGAACCTGGTTTGGTATTCAACATTCGAACCCAGTTCGGGGTATTCAACATTCAAAGTCAGTTCGGGATTCGACATTAGAACCCATTTCGGTATTCAACATTCGAACCTTGTTCGGGGTTCGACTTTCGAACCCAGTACGGTATTCAACATGCAAAGTCAGTTCGGGTTCGACATTCGAACCCAGTTTGGTATCCAACATTCAAATCCAGTTCGGTATTCAACATTCGAACCCAGTTTGGGGTTCGAATGTGGTTCGACATTCGAACCCAGTATTGTTTTCAACATCCAAAGTAATTTCGGGGTTCGACATTGGAACCCAGTTCGGCATTCAACTTTCAACGTCAGTTCGAGGTTCGACATTCGAACACAGTTCGGTTTTCAAAATTCGAACTTTACAACCTACATACCACCCTTCCCACCACCACCACAACCTCGAATTGGGTTCGAATGTCGATTACCGAACTGGGCTTGCATGTCGATCCCCGAACTGAATTTGAATGTTTAATTCCGAACTGGGTTCCAATGTCGAATCCCGAACTGACTTTGAATGTTGAATACCGAATTGGGTTCGAATGTTGAACCCCGAACTGACCTCGAATGTTGAATACCGATCTGGATTCGAATGTTGAAACCCGAGCTGTCTTCGAATGTTGAATACCGAACTGGGTTCGAATGTTGAACCCCGAACTGACTTTGAATGTTGAATACCGAACTGGGTTCGAATGTTGAACCCCGAACTGACTTTGAATGTTGAATACCGAACTGGGTTCGAATGTCGAACCCCGAACTGTGTTTGTCTGTCGAATGCCAGATTGACTTTGAATGTTGAATACAGAACTGGGTTCGAATGTTGAATACCAAACTGGGCTCGAATGTCGAACCCCGAACTGGCTTTGAATGTCGAACCCCGAACTTGGTTCGAATGTTGCATACCAAATCTGGTTCGAATGTCGAACCCCGAACTTGGTTCGAATGTTGAATACCGAATTAGGTTCGAATGTCGAACACCGAAATGACTTTGAATATTGAATAGCGAACTTAGTTTGAATGTCAAACCCCGAACTGGGTTCAAATGTTGAATACCGGACTGGATTAGAATGTCGAACCCCGAACGCGGATAGAATGTTGAATACCGAACCAGATTCGAATGTCGAACACCGAACTGGGTTCGAATGTTGAATACCGAACTGGGTTTGAATGTCGAACCCCGAACTGGGTTCGAATGTTGAATACCGAACTGGTTTTGAATGTCGAACCCCGAACTGGTTTCGAATGTTGAATACGGAACTGGGTTCGAATGTCGAACCCCGAACGTGGATGGAATGTTGAATACCGAAATGACTTTGAATATTGAATGGCGAACTTGGTTTGAATGGCAAACCCCGAACTGGGTTCAAATGTTGAAAACAGAACTGGGTTCGAATGTCGAACCCCGAACTGACTTTGAATGTTGAATACCGAACTGGGATCGAATGTCGAAACCCGAACTGACTTTGAATGTTGAAGACCAAACTGGGTTCGAATGTTGAATACCGAACTGGGTTTGAATGTCGAACCCCGAACTTGGTTCGGATGTTGAATACCGAACTGGATTTGAATGTCGAACGCCGAACTGACTGAATGTTGAATACCGAACTGGGTTCGAATGTCAAACCCCGAACTGACTTTGAATGTTGAATACCGAATTGTGTTCGAAT
This sequence comes from Cyrtodaria siliqua, assembly GCA_037043455.1. NCBI lineage: Eukaryota > Metazoa > Mollusca > Bivalvia > Adapedonta > Hiatellidae > Cyrtodaria > Cyrtodaria siliqua. The sequence continues at coordinate 47,581 of JAWPHD010015842.1, forward strand.
TTCCAACCCCGAACTGTATTCGAATGTTGAATACCGAACTGGGTTGGAATGTCGAACCCCGAACCCACAGTCAACTTCACACACATAATATTTTCTACACAAACGTTACTATACTTAACGCCATTAAAAACGCAAGTTCGGTGTGCACGTGATTTTCGCATAATTCCGATTTTACTTCTAATTTGATCGGTCACCAGATTTATAGGGAATGTGGATAATTTCTAACATGTACATAACACTAAAATCGATATTTATTAAAAATAAACACAAAAAACTTGCGCTTTTAATTGGGTTAAGTATATATGGCAAGATTATAACAGTATGTCTCAATTTCCTTCAGCGTGATCCCATTCAGCATCGGAAAGAGAGCATGTCCAGGTCAGGATTTTGCAAGGTCAAGGACGTTCATCAGTATTACCTCAATACTACAGCGCGTGCGACTTTTGGCGCCAGAGAACAGCGAACTTCCGTCAGCAGACCCGAGGCTCTATACCAAACAGTATCCCCTAACGGAGCCAACATTTGAATGTCGAGTTGTCTCAAGGGAAAATATCGTTATTTGATTTAGAAATCAACAGAAGAATTCGATTTTCAGCAACAAATGTGAATTATTATCGTCAGTATGTCCGAGGTTGTCTAGTAATACACTGAATACAATTTCTAAGTATCAGCTTTTTTATCTTAACTAATTATCTTATTTTAAATATATTTTAGAATAGATATATGATAAGTATTTTGTTTTGATCCATAGTTTGTAAAACATTTATTTTTTGTTTAAATTGTTACATCTTTTGAGAGTTACCCTCCCTTTATATGAAAACATGAAATGTGCTGATAAAACACATAACATGAGTCAAAGATCGCTTAAAGATATACAATTCTTAAAATTGGAATGAAATAATAGAAAAAAAACCATAAACATTTGACCCATTTATCGCAGATTCTCCGTCTATAAAAAAAATGAAATATGGATAATCAAAAATTACCTCCCTTTAAATTGAATATTGTTTGAAATTCAAGTAACTGTAATTCAGCATTAACATTAAATATTTCGAAAATTTCTTTTGCAAACGCATTTGTAGTGGTAATGCTAGTAAAACATGATGTCAAAATAATTTTAACTGGCATATTTTAGAATTAGGAACATCGAAAGCTTCACTAATTCGAAGTTCTTAATAAAATCCTATATACCCAGTTGTATAAGTGTTATAACTTATTTCTAAGAAAACACATTGACATTGAAGTTTTAAAGTATGTTCATGCAATCAGAACGGACGATTTACAATCGTTATTTTGCAGTTTAACCGTATCTCTAATCAAGCTCAAAATACACAAAACAATGAGAATATTATTGACATATTCATATTACTTAGCAATTTGGTTTAGTGTATATTTAATAAGTGACTTACTGTTTCAAGCTGGATTTTATTTTAAACGAATTGGATAAAAATAATTATATGATGCGAGACTGTGCCCAGCATCATGTCAATTTAATCTAAAGAGTTTAATAAATTGAAAAATATCAAATAGTCAGGAATGTGAGATTCTATTTATCAAATAACTCCAAAAATGCCACATAGCATATATTTATTAATGTATCTGACTAGTGATATCCTTGTCATAGTATGTTGCTTTGGATCTTCTCCGTACCATACCGAGCAGTCGAAACGACCTCGTCAATTTTCGTAACCTGATATTTTTTAAAGTTTACGGACACCGACGAGGCAATTCCGATTGCACACCGAGCTTAAAGGAAATTGGACCTCCATTTGCATATATATTACACTAGTGTATTTTGATACTGATGTCAAGCCTTTATTACCCACACCGCAAGTTATGTTATAAATATAATATAAGTATAGGCTTATCGACGAACAAGTGACATCTACAAAACGGGATAACAATAAAGCTATAAGATGTTTGGGATACAATTACATTAGGTTATATTTATAGCATAATTATTCGAGACATGCGATTTATACTGCTTCTCGAGGGCCGCACCATCATGCTCCTGTTTTATTTGTCTGTATATTCTTCTTGTAAAGTGAAAGTTCCGTGGTCATAGTCGAGCATTTAGTTCGATTCTAGTCAAGACGAATCAAACCGCCACAGAATAAACATCCTAGATCTCTCAGCCCGAGATGCTTAACCCTTAACCCCCTACATATATATAATGGACTGTTCTTTCTTTGAATTAAGACCTTTCCATTTATATGACAAAGGAGTGTTTTGGGGAAATGACCGATCAGCAGCCGGACATTGTAAATCCTGATCAGCCTACGAGTTACAAAAGCTATTATAGTCGTGCTTAGCGGGTTAAGGGTTACATTAGAGATTAAACATTTGTATACGTTTATTTCACATGTTTGTATGTTTTATGTCCGCCTATACATAATCAATAAACTTATTTCAAACTGCAACACGTCTGCTTGTTTAGTCTAGAGTATACTACCAGGGAGTAAGTATACGGAGTAAGTATACGTATACCTACTCCCTGACACTACGAGGCCCTCACTATTGACAAAAGAAAAGGGATGCACATGTATGGAATGAATCACCAGAAACATATATGTAAACTCCTTACTATTTATAATGTGTATATACTAATTGTGTGAACATTACGAAATAAATACTGCTTAAACCAACATACGCCCAATCCAGCTAGTTCGTTAATGGAATTGAATTTCGGTTTTAAGGCGCACCAACACAAACACGTCATGCGGGGACAAATGAACATTCCAGGCCCATCCTCCATTTACATCTATATGTATACTCAGCAATAATAACAAGTATCCACATTCTTTTCCTGCAAAATCTGAGACTGTAAGAAAGAACTAACAATTGTAGCATGATTTTCTTTTATTAACATGTTTGTTTGATGTTCACACAAAATTTCATCGAAATATACCGAATACTTTAAAAAAATCAAATTAAAAACATAGGTGTGAAAGCGAAATTAACAAAACTTAAAAAATGTACAGATAAGCGACAATAGCAAGATTTAACAGTCTAAGCCCATTCAAATACACAGAAAAATATTCATAACCTAGCTAATATCTTATGTCTTCACCGTACACCGAATACATTCAAAAATGCGACGTCGCATGCTTCTGACGTAACGACTGACGAAGTGGGACGTCGTGTACGTCAGGATGACCTTATCCAAAGTGTTCAGGACCTTGCAGCAGCACTTGTCCGCGAATGGAACGCATTAGCTCTAGAATTCGTCAGTCGTTACTTCAGAAGAATGCGACGTCGTATATTCGGTGTAACGGTGGACACATGAGATATTAGCGAGGTTTTGAATATTTTTCTGTGTATTTGAATCGACTTAGACTGCTGAATCTGTGCTATTGTCGTTACCTTTACATTTGTTAAGTTTTGTTAATTTCGTTTTCACACCTATGTTTTTAAACTGTGATTTATTTTTTTATTATTCTTTATATTTCGATGAAAATTTGTATGAGCATCAAACAAAGATGTTATTAAAAGAAAATCATGCTATAATTGTTAATTCTTTCTTACTGTCTCAGATTTTGCAGGAAAACAAAGTGGATACTTTTTATTTTTGCTGAGTATATATAAAATATGCAGAATGGTTCTAAAACTCCTCACCTACAGAACTGTTGTAAATACTCCATTTTACTCTAGAGCCATGATCATTGTTTTCTGCCACCACAGGGTTCATGATGGAGACCTTAAATGAACAAGGCAAACATGATAAAATGAACATAAATTCGGGAGTGGGTCGAATTTTAACCCTCTGCATGGATAAACAGTGGCGATATCCTTTCTAAGAACCATACGTCGTTTATGGAAATTTGGTCCTTAAAGATTCGGCAATGGAGTACTTACTAACACATGGAATGTTTAATTCCCAGTAACACATTTCAGTTTGTTTTTTCCTGAATTATAATGTCATCGTGTGCGGTATATATTTGGCATGCTCTTTAAAATCACGAATTTATGACTTAAAAAACAAAAACACGTGTTTGGTTAACTTTTCTTCCAAACACAAACACTTTTAGATCAATGACAATGCCAGTGCGTCTATCAATAATTGAGATAACATAGAACGGCATGCAACAAATGAATATCACTATTAGTTACCTACAGACTGTGATTACATCCAATTAGCGCATTCATGTTTGTGTATCGTGGTTTGAAAGACATAATCGATTATTCAGACCGAGCTCTCTAGAACCGACGCCACTGCTGATATATGGTATATGCGTATACAATACATTAAAGGTGAATGGCCACCCTTTATGTAATTTTATCAACTAACAAATTTAACTCTTAAACATCATGTCTCGATAATCCCGGAGAGAAATATATATTTAAAACCGCTACTAAGCTGTATGTAAAGATAATTATTCTATACCTAATTTATACATCCAATCGTAGACGCTCTTTCGAGTCATGTGACCGTACAATATATTTCCGTATCGGGACGCACGCGCGTACAAAATATCCCGTATTTTGTTCGTATTGTACGCTTCACAGGTTCCATGTTAAACCTATGATAAAGACCGAAACGCGTGAAAAGGTCCGAATAAAAATCAGAACCGACAGGCTTCTGTCATTACCTAACCATAAATTGTTGTCAAGTAATGAAAACCTATCTATTGCACATATTTTTATTTAATTTTCCTTTATAACAAAAAAAAAACACAAAAAACTAGCATAATATATCATTGTTTGAAACTGACCTTCGGTAGTATTTAATCACTGTTGACAACGGAGAAATGGGCATTCTTTCAAGCAAATAAAGCTTGAGAGTAAGCCATGTCGAACACAATATATAAAATACATAGACCTACATGCAATTGTGCTTTCGATGTTCATAGCGACTTGCTTGAAAGCATGAAACAAACGAAAGTTATATCCGAATTATAAATGATTGGTTAAAATAAAGGTATAGAATAAAAAGGTTACTTAACATGGTTCTGTACAATACGGGATATATTTGGACTCGTACACAGCTGGAAAAAATCATATTGGACTCGCCTAACGGCTCGTCCAATATGACTTTTCCAGCTGTGTACTCGTCCAAATATATCTCCGTATTGTACAGAACCATGTTAAATAACCTATAAGTATTATTTGCATGACGTAGATATTACTTTTACCACTGCGTGAGTGCACGGGGAAATTAGGTAAATCTGAATTGTATAGGTGCACAACCATTGCCAGATAATTGATAAATTCATTTACCTGTGGATTAATTTACCTGTTCAAAGTTTTCTACGTCATCAAATAAAATCTTATTTTCGCTTTTCACAGATATTGCAATGTGTGAATTGTAAATACCTATTGTTGAGTATTGATTTCGATTTAAATAAACATAATCATGTTCATGAAACAAAACATGGCCGGAGAACTTTAAGACCGCCACATGTTCAACAGTCAAAACCATGACAAGCCCTTAGTCTGAATCCTGGAGCAAAAATAA
>JAWPHD010015843.1:0-53034 GCA_037043455.1 Cyrtodaria siliqua
AGATCTCTGAGCTAGCTCGGCATTCTTACCCAGCTTTGCATTCAAAATGACATGTTGCATGTTTGAAACGAATATCGATATCAGAGCCAGCTCTGTATTCAAACCCGGCTCTGTATACAAAATGAATTGGTTTACGTTTAAAACGAATATCGGTATCAGAGTCAGCTCTGTATTCAAACACAGCTCTGAATTCAAACAAAGCTCTGTATTACAAATGACTTGGTGCATGTTTAAAACGAATATCGATCTCAGAGCCAGCTCTGTATTCAAACCTAGCTCTGTATTGGAAATGCCTTGATGTATGCTTAAAACGAATATCCATCTCAGGGCCAGCTCTGTATTCAAACCAAGGTCACTAAATGTCTTGGCTTACGTTCAAAACGAATATCGATATCAGAGCCACCTCTGTACTCAACCCCAGCTCTCCGTTCAATATGACTTGGTGCATGTTTAAAACGAATATCGATCTCAGAGCCAGAACTGTATTCAAATCCAGTGATGCATTCAAAATGGCTTGGTTTACGTTTCAAACGAATATCTATATCAGAGTCAGCTCTGTATTCAAACACAGCCCTGTATTCAAAACGAATATCGATCTCAGAGCCAGCTGTGTATTCACACCCAGATCTGCATTCAAAATGACTCTGTATATGTTTTATAACGAATATAGATATCTGAGCCAAATCTGTATTCTTACCCAGGTTTGCATTTAAAATGACTTGTTACATGTTTAAAACGAATATCGATATCAGAGCCAGCTCTGTATTCAAACCCAGCTCTGCATTCAGCATGACTTGGGTTACTTTAAAATGAATATCGATCTCAGTGCCAGCTCTGCATTCAAATCCAGGTCTGCTTTCAAAATGACTTGGTGTATGTTTAAAACGAATATCGATCTCAGAGCCAGCTCTGTATTCAAACCGAGCTCTGCATTCAAAATGAAATTGTGCATGTATAAAACGAATATCGATCTCAGAGCCAGCTCTGTATTCAAACCCAGCTCTGCATTCAAAATGACTCGGTGTATGTTTAAAACGAATATCGATCTCTGAGCCAGCTGTGCATTCGAACCCAGCTCTTCATTCAAAATGACTTGGTGTCTATTTAAAAAGGATATCGATCTCAGAGCCGTCTCTGCATTTAAACCTAACTCTCTATTCAAAATGACTTGGCGTATGTTTAAAACGAATATCGATCTCAGAGCCAGCTCTGTATTCAAGCCGAAATATGTATTCAAAATGCCTTTGTGTATATTTAAAACGAATATCGCTCTCAGAGCCAACTCGAAATTCAAACCCAGCTGTGTATTCAGTATGTCTTCTTATACGTTTAACCGAATATCGATCTCAGATCTAGCTCGACATTAAAAACCAAGCTCGATATTGAATGTCATCAACGATCTTCGATCTCACAGCCAACTTCACACAGCTTGTCCGAGACTAGAATACACGTAACAAAGCGTAGCAAAGAAATCAGAAGCAGGCCGGACGACCGACGCTAATCATTCCGGTGTAAATTTTATTTAATTAAAAACATGACGTTATCTCAAATTGTTTTATCATTTTTGAGATACTTATATCACATAATCGACAAACTGTACATAGGTTGAAATAAATATCTCGTGTATATCAGATAGACATCTCGTGTAATATAGATAATACTCATTACGTCGAGTACATTTATATTAAATATATTTTTATTTACTTTGTTTCAACGCGATATAAATAAAATAAAAACATGTCAAGTTCACTAAAACCGATTTATTGTAAAACAAAGAACCATTTCAACGTGTTTGTTTTGCATTGATTGAATTACATCGTGTTTTGTCGACGTGTACATATATCGATTTATAGATGTATATCATAACAACTCGAGTTATTTCAGATTGAGAAAGTCAATATAACCCAACAAGACGAGGCACGAATACGCTTATGAGAAAGTAGTTATCTTTAGCTAAATAAATCTATAAAGTTATTAAAGATCAAAGCTGTATTAAATAATTAATATAATAATGATTAAATAATGTGTTTTTAGTGATTAGAATAAGACAATTTTGTGATTCTGATGGTTTTGTGTGTTGCATTTATTAAATCGCTTATTTCGCATCCAAATGTAAACATCTTTATTGTTTTAGAAAGTACATGCATATTCTGAGCTTTCCAGTGATATATAGTATCGTAATATCTATAAGATACTAAAAAAGTTATTCTGGGGACCCGGTAGTACCATACTTTTTTTTTACCATAAATATAGCAGGGGGCCAACAAGTAAACTCGTCAGTCAAAGGTCTTCCGCAAAATTCTATTTTTAGATATCTTAAGTCGTTATTTGAATGGCACGTTGAAGCATTATCGCGACTTTTTATTAATTGTCGAGATATTTTATCGTGCTTTTAATTTTTATATTCGTGAAATTATGTCGGCTTCAAAGAGAATTTATCACGAAAAGTTGCAATAAAATGACCATAAAGTCACGATAATTTATGTCAACATAAATTAAGTGCATGGCAGCCACATGCCACCATAACATTTAGATAATTTTATCTAACACATTTTATAAAATTTTCGTGAAAATTCATTATTAAAAAAATTCACGCTACTATCTCGAAATAATCGTGATAATTATCTAGGTATCTAGTGGCAGAAATATGCCACCATACATTATATATATATCTAAGCATGTGTATTCAGAAGTTATGACGTACTATCGTCCCTTGATGTTGGGAGTTTGATTTCTTGTTTACCTAACTAACTGACTACTAACGACAAAACAGCCCGACTACAACTTGCTTTCATACATATATGGAGAAAGTAGTAAGGACCTTTTAAAGAAACTATCCCGCCAAATAACGGCAAAATTACACTATAAAATTCTAAACAGGTGTTCAGGTCAAATAATAATGTATATGTGGCGATTAAAAGTAAAGGCTGAATCACGGGTTCTTAAAATACCTTTGATTCCGTGATTGAATTTGTGTAAAATGAATACGTGTTCGGCGATTTCCAAATTTCCCATTTCATACTCTTTTTTAATAACCCTTACCCTAGTGTCGTAACAATAACAATAAAGAAATCCACTTGTGGTTATAATTGAAGTTGTAAATCGGAATAAACATATATACATACGACTGTTAATATGCATATATCGCTGAATAAAGACACATGTTATATATTAACATCCAAAAATATCTTTTATTAGGGCCAAAGATGACAGAGACATGATATCACGCACCACGCAGGAGGCATTACATGTAAGAAAGTCGTGCAGAACTGTATAATATTACAGCCGCGGATATACTCAATGTCGAATGTAATGCATACTTTTTACACGGAAGTAGTATAGAAACTGGGGGTACTGACGCAGTTTTCCCTCGGGTCCCCTACATGACGAGATGGTAGATTTGCGTGTTACAGCATGATTAACAAGCTAAAATCGCCGGAAAACTGATCGAAAACAACAATCAGTTACAAGCCGAGGTGATGCTGTGTTACAAGCCCAGCCAATAAATTTAAAACTTGTTTTGCAACCCCCTTCGTAAAACACTATCCCAGTACCCCCAGTTTGTTTACTACTCACATGATAATTGATAATATGTCGTGTTACTTTATTCTAACTATTTTCAAATCTAGTTCAAATCTAAACAGGTGGACGCTTCCAGTCAAGCGGCCAACGGATTTCAAAATAAGAGGTAAACATGGTTTAATGCAATCAAACAAAGTCGGAAGGAACAGGGGAATCACCCTCGTCATCACTATACATATCACGCTCCATCATAGAATATTTGATTTTCATGCAAGCGCATATTTCGCATTTCAAATCGAGAAGTTTAAGATAAGTTGTTTCAGATTATAATCCATTTCCGGCAGTAATCGCTTTTGTTTATTAATTTGACTTTTCTTCGTATCTAGAAAATTAAAACGAATCACATCATATTCTGCTACGTTAAAGATATAAAAATATCATATATTACTATATTATTAATGGAATAAAAATGTGTAGAAAAGGTAGGCAAACAACTTGAAGACTGCTATTAGGTAAGCTAGGTCCACTTTTATGTCTTGAATATCCTTAAACGGTACCCAACTATTAAACTTTTTATTGTAACCTTTCCACTGAACTAATGCTAATTTCTTTTTATAATCACGTCGTATTACTTTTTCAATTCTGAATATTTCTTGATCAGCTTTTAACATTTCCAATTCACGGAAGCTTCCATCAATGTTTTGGTTGTTCAAATCTTTTATTTTGTACGTCAAAGGATTTGTATATTGAATTTCATCAATAACAAATATTTCTTCCGTCCAGTTTGGTGTATACCCATTTTCAAACGTTCTTTTATATTTACTGATTCTAACCTTGTCTCCTATTTTAAACTTTGGCCAAGCTTTATTAATTTTCATCTTTCCATAGAAGTTGAAATATACTATTCCTTAATTATTCTTATCACTTGATTCAGTCGGTGTCATTTTAATACACCAATGTTTTGTGTTATTGTACTTATCAACCATCGCCTGTAGCACATCTAAATATGTATTTGTATTGTTTGCTGTAAAATATGTCCACATTCTCTCTTTTAATGTTCCATTAAATCGTTCAACTACTACAGCTTTTCTGAAATTAAACGTGTGATACATTTTAATATTATTATCAATAAGAAATTGCTTAAACGTCTGGTTATAAAACTCCACACCCTGGTCAACCCAGAGCAATTTACATTGTCTTCCTGTACTTATAATCTTTTGGAAAGCTTTAGTAGTTTCTATACCAATTTCATTCGGAACTGGAATAACCCAAGCAAATTTACTAAATACATCAATAATAGTGAGCAGGTATTTTGCACCTTTATTATTTTTTGAAAACGATTGCATATCAACCAAATCGGCCGACCATATTTTATCAGTTTCATTAAAACAATCACACGGCTTTGAGTGAACTTTCTTCGTATAGGTTTATGAAGTTCATCGGCTAGCTTATCAGTACATCTCAACTTTTCTTGTTTTTTGATGCTCCAAGTCCTAGTTTATATTTTGCACTAATTACAGCCTTGACTATCAAATTCTTAGCGATGTTTTCTCCAAGTGATTTGGATTTGCTCTTTTTTAAACCGGCCAGCATGTTGTTATCGCACATTGATTTATTACTAGGACTTTCGTCATAATAATTATGCTCTTTACAAATTGCATCTAATTCATTTGATGGTTCCCCACTGTCAAGCGGATTACCAGGACCGCAATATTTATAACCAGGAATTGTTAACCCCTTTTTAGGCAACAGAGAGAGCAAAGTTTTATGAATATCAATATTTCCACATTGCGTACTTTTAACAAATTGTATTTTAGTATTGCCACAAGATGCGCTAGTTGCTTTTAACATTCTTCTACCATTTTTTGCTAGAATATACCGAGGATTGACATTTCCTGTTATCATCTTTTCTTTAACACAGTAACTTATATATAACATATGTTTAGATACAATATGATTTTATAATGTTTTCAGTTTTTATTGGTTTGTAAGGTTTTAGTATTTTATAAAAAATATCATACACACTATTTCCTTCTTGAAAATTGCTAATGAAGAATAAACGGAAATATCCACATGAGGCACTTGTTTTATCTTGATACTGAATTGTGTTGTATTTTAAGTTGGGTATGTACGTTAAAACTTCTTTTGGTGGACTTGGACCAAAAGATCAAAATAATACTCATTACAGTAGCAAGTCCAGTGTGTGCCAGGTCCAGTATAACCATCATGATTAATAATACCGCATTCTTGTTTATTTTGTTTTTTCGGTAATTTGTTCTTGCTAAACACTCCCCTGAAGTTTTTAATGTCTAACCACTTAACCCACTTTATTATGTCTAATTTAGAAATAGGCTAGTTTTTAATAAGTAACTTTTTTTACGAATGGGATACTTCTATATGGTCTAATTTGCGAGTCTACTTGTAAACCATTTCCACGATTAACTCTCAGACCTTTGCCTACTCTCAATACTTTCCCCTTTCTGCCTACTTGCAAACCTTTTCCCGTCAAACCACTAATAAGAGATCCAATTAAAGGAATTCTTAGTGACGCAAGCAGTCCAAGAAATCCCCCGTCTTGTTGTTGATGCCTTGTCAGTTTAATAGGGAAGCAACCTTTTGACTTTATTATATGTTTTCTTTGTGAATGTGTTAGCGCATTTGATTAAAGAATTGCTTGTTTTTATCAATAGGGATAGTAACTATTTCATTTCCGAATAGTTTGCCGATTCCAGTGCTTTCCAAACCGCTAAGTGCCCTTGTTGCTAGTAGTGCTAATACTTTCGGAGCGAGTATAGCAACTGTTGGTAATATTGTTTTAGTCAACAAACCGAATAATGCTCCCAAAAAGCCTCCATTTTTGGGCTGAGATCTCATTTGCGATTTTGATATATTTATGTCAAAGCCATGTCTATTGGATTTAGCTTTGTTAATATTCTTAATCTGAGTAGTTGTCAACAACAAGGAAAATTTCCAGTTAGTTGATTATTCTTTAGCCTGAGCGTTAATTCACTTTTGTTTTCATATGCTTTTGCTAAACTTCACTTTTGCCCCTCTGTCAAATCTATCGAATAATTTACGTAAGTCCTATATATTATAAGTTAGATTAAACTACAGCCGATAGGCTGGTGGATAAACGTTAGCTTCGTCTACAACCAATTCATTTCCTCATACAAGACAAAGGCATACACTTTATAAGGACCCCCTGGAGGTATAGTCAGTTGATATCTTAAAGTTAGTTGATTTGGGTCAATGCTGTCTTCATTACTTGTATAGCTCAAATCAAAATATGTAACCGGAAAAAAGTTTTAAAATTGCCTACGTTAAACAAAGAAGGATACAAATATCGGACAGGGAAAGCAGCATTCAAGGACGACAGTCAAACACAAAACACAAAAACAAACACGCAAACAGACAAATGAAAAGGCAAAAGTAATAAAAAATGCAAACGACATCACAAACACAAAAGGTTTGACAATAGGGCTACCGCCTTGGAACGGTCAGTGGCAAAGTAGGCCACTGGGGGTTTAAACCGGTTCTAGGGTGCACCAAACCTCACACTTACCCTACTGTCAACCCATTAAAACAGGACAGTGTAAATAAAGAAATCCCCGCCATGATTAAATCTCTAACCAACAAGGCAGCATCAATAGGCAATATAAGTAAAACACAAATATGCTTGTGTAAATATAACACAAAGAGACAATAGCGTAGAAAGCCACAATGAAGGTACTCAATGACTTGGCAGAAGCCAGAGCAACAAGAGAATAAACCATTAAGGGCACGGCAGGAAAGTTTATAGACAAACATCAAACGCCACCGTCCCAATGGGCTTTAGGTAGGCGTCATCATAGGGTCCACAGCCTGTCCGGTCATCGTACAATTAAAGAGGAAAACATAGTGGCGAACTGCAAAAGGGTCCCCCACCAAGCATGCAGTACGTTGCAAAATAATAGGGTCATAACCTCTTTTGATAAACTTTTTAACAAGTTTAATAAAGATAGTATGAAAGTGATCATGACCATGAATCTTACGAAGTTTATAAATCACATCACCATAGAAGTCAGGTTGTGATAGTCCTTGTCGCAGAAGAGTCCTTAAATTACTTTTATATTTGGAAAGAAGATCAGGCTTACGATAATAAAATTTTGCTAAGGTTTTACGAAATTTATGGTAACGGTAACCCTGATTGAGTAGCTTTTTAGTTATACAAAAATTACGAATATTAAAGTCCTCAACAAGAGTACAAGCTCTTGAAATACGAATAAGTTGAGACACATACACCCCATAAGAAGTTGCTCGGGGGACATCCCCATCCAAGTGGGGGTAATTAACAATGTCAAAATTAAAGTAATCTCTCTTGTCATAGATTTTGCTAATTATTCACCATTTTCAATCGAGAGATCTAAATCAAGAAAAGAAGCGTTATTATCAGATATATTGGCTTTATTAAGCTGAAGTTATTTAAATATTATGAACCATAGTTGGAAAGAAAGGGTTGTCAAATTTCAGTATGTCATCCAGATACCGAGAGGTGTCATTAAAAACTTCAATAACATCTGCCTGGGTATCTGGTGAAAGAATCAACATGAAATCCCTTTCATAGCAAAATAAAAACAAATCTGCGACAAGTGGTGCACAGTTCGTACCCATAGGGATACCAACAATTTGTCTATAAACGGTGGTACCATACCTGACGAAAATATTATCTAATAGGAAGATGAGTGCTTCACAAACTTCATAGCAAGTCCACATAGTATAATTGTCGTAACTGCCGTTAGTGAAAAACGCTTTAATATTATTACATGCTAAAAATGTAGTATTTTGTCTAGCGAATGTTTTTTTAATAAGAAAAATTAGCTTGTCTTTAATAAGATGATGTGGTAAGGTTGTATACAGTGTAGAGAAGTCATAAGTACTTATTGATGTAACTTGACCTTTATTGAAAACTTTATCAAGTTCATGCGTTTTTATCATTTTGTTTTTAAGATAATTAATAACATCTCTGAATATTCTTATAATATTCTTATAATTGTATTCAGTTTCCGGATAATAAATTCCATTTCCAACTTCCAGTCTAGCTGATTGTTGATAGCAATTAGAATTAGCAGCATTTTCCTTAAACGTATCCAAAAGATGAGGGTTTTGTGTTTGAGGAGAACTATAGTCTGACCTTTGCAGGAAAAAAACAACATGTTTTGGATTGTTAACACCAGCCGTTATTCTAAATACGGATTCAGTTAGTTGAGAACTTCCTCTTTCTTGTATCATTTCACGAAGATAAGTCCATCTTGTTGATGGCATATGATTTGACTTTAACATAAGCTAAACCATCTGATTTAAATATCATTTTAGGTATCCACAAAACTAATTTATTAATAATTACTCTACCATCATCACCAGCAGCTTTGTAAATTAGCACATCATCAGCCGCCAGTGGCAAATTAATCTGAATTTGACCTGGAGGCAGCATGTTTGTTTCCAAACCTTCAAAGAAGGAATATTTGTTTAGTGGAATTATAGAGTTAACTATTTTATTAGTTATGATTAAAGCATGACGAGCTGCAAATCCTAAATTATAACCAGATCATCTCGAGATTCTTCCACAGCCGTGGTATCTAAATAAAAATATTCATTTGTTCCGGTTGTTTTTGTATAATCGCTAGACATTTCAAGCAAACTTTTAATGTTAACAAATCTATGAAGATTATTTCCATCATAAACTGATTTCCGTTTTGTTTTACTTGCAGTTGATCAATTAATGAAGCTGCATCGTTAATTAAAGCAATTTCATCGGCGACTGCGAAAGCAGCTCCACCAGCAAGCTTGTTTATTTGAAAACTTATTTCAAAATATGCGTTATACTAATCAAAATAAGAACTTCTATCATTTATTGTAAATTGATAGCCACTTTTCATTTGCCTAGTATTATTTCCAGGTCTAGTTATGGGGGTATCTAATTGAATAGGTACGTGTTCATATCTTGTATTATATTTATCACTTCGAAACATCTATGTATACTATTAATTAGATTATTTTTAAATTAATCAATCGTATAATTCTTGTATGAATATTTTTAGTTCCTCTTCCAGATAGTAATCTGTTAATTTGTTTTGCATTTACATCATCTTCAGTTTCAGTTCTTTTAAAATTATCTCACTTTTTGGATTAGGTTTCATAACTGAAACTAATTTATCAGCAGCCATTTTTCCTACTTCATCTCCATGTTTTTTAAAACCACTCTCTATGAATGGTTTTCCAACAGTTTCTAATGCTTTCTTACCTGCTGTTTTTACAGACTCACTGAATATTTTTGATACAACCTTTGAAAATATATCAAATATGCCAGCCCAAGTTAATCTGTCAACTTGTGTGAAGGTTCCCGTCCTAGTGTCATAAACCTTTTTTAGTCGTGTCATATATAACTTAGGTTGGATAAAACATAAGATTACATCAATTCCTTTAAAATCGAAATGATGTGTGGACTCCATTCAGATTAATGATTTTACCAGAGAAATCAGTTATGTAAATAGTTATACTGTTAATGATCGTTTTGTTTACTTCACAGAACCCGACTCTTATCGGTTCATCTTTATAAGGATATGACCTCGTAAGGTCTGAACTGCATATTTGTCAAACCCAATTAAGAGGTGAAAAGTTTGATTCTCTTAAATCAAGTGTAAAATTATTATAAATGGTAACTAAACATTTGAAACTCGATAAATCAAATTCAAGTTTTTATTGAAGCAGGTGAGTTAGCAGTTAAATCTCCGTTTACATCCAATGTTTCTTTTATGTAATTATCGATATCAGCATAACTGTAATTTTCATTTGTAAAAATAATACTTTTCCAATCTGTTCCATTGTGATACCTTATCACTTTGTCATTAAAATCCTCGCTAATATTGTACCATAAGTCATGGAATTACTCTTATCATGTCCAATGTCATACTGTTTTTTTTGTTCAATATTAATGGTCTATCAATTACAGTTGTAAAATTACTCGGTGTATTTGAGCTATTAATTATTGAAGCTTTTTCTAATGATAATACAATTTTTTGTTCCATTATATATATTAGTAGATAAAATTAATTACCTAAATAAAACAGTTTAAAATTAGATTTTTCAAAATTAAAAACTTGAGTAGATAAACGTTTTATGTTTGTAAAAATGAGCCAAAAATGTGATGTCAGAAGATGTGTTTCCAATGTTCCGTTTAGTATTTGTTAACCATTTTCTATGTTTGGTTGATGAAATGGATACTCACCACTTAGATTAAACAAACTAAACCATTCTATACCGATAATACCTGTATTTGCAACAGTATATGTAAGGTCTGCTTCAACTACAAAACGTCCGGGTTTTACAATGGTTGCGCTACCAGCATATTCTGTAACATATTCTCCACTTTTTATAAATGGATTCGTTACAAGAGCAAAACATCACGTTTGGTACTTTCAAGTGGTTTTCGTGTTGGATATGATACATAACCGTAGTTATCTTGAATAAATCTAATTCCATCATCTATTGCCAATTCAAAAAGGCATAGTCTACTTTTACTTTCAACTCATCAATTATCCCAAGAAGTGCTGTGCGCCGACTATCGGACTTTTGATTATGCTCTTTAAGAAAAGCTATTACGCAAAAGCTTTGCTTCTTTCATCCTGGACATCTCTCATTTGTCTTGAAACACCAGCAATATCAGTTAATAGTTCATTTGTGTCAACCATTTTATTCTAAGCAGTCTCCAGCGTCTTGCTGTCAACCATTTTCTTTTTAATGTCTTTAAGCACTTTGTTGATATCGCCAACGTTAGTGTTTATCTGTCCATTTAATATTTTAATTTGAGTTACGTCGGCAGCAAAAGCAGTTCTCATTTGTTTTGAAGCAGCAGCAATAGCAGCTTCAAGTTCATTGTTGTCAATCATTTGTTGATTAATTGTTGTGATCCGTGCATTAATACTTTCAACACCAACTTTTACTTTTTCGCCTAATATTGTATAGAGCTTGCTATCTTCCAATCCATCTTCTTTCTTTTCTAACTCTTTTAAAGCATCGCCCAAAAGTTTTATTTCATCTTTTAAACCGTTTTGAATTTCAATCATTTTCTCAGGGTTTGCTTGTAACTTTGTTTGTATTTGACTAAGTTTATCATCAACACCTGTTGTCAAATTATTCATCATGTCTGGAATTTGATCAATATTATATTCCCGTATGAGCTTTGCTACTCTTCTTACAGTAAATTGTTTTGTTGCTACATCCACTGCATTTGCTGGATTGCCAACATTGATAATTCTATTTTTATTCATGTTAAGATCACTTCTTAAAACGTTTCCCTGGTTCTTAGATAATTAACCAGATCCAGATGTTTCTGTTTTACATACTCAGATAGCACAATACCAACATTTGTAATATTAGCACCGCCTGAACTAGCTTCCTCGCTTCCAAGATCATTAAAATGTCCCATTATATATAATATGATTAGATTAAATTTCACCAGTAAAGTTTCTTTTGACCAACTTCCTAGGACGATCAAGATACAGAAAATCATACTGTTTCTCAGTTGCTTTTTTATACTGATCTTTGCTAACACCTTGTTCATTAGAAAGCATAACCAGCTCACGATTAACTGGAGTTGCAAAGAAAATATGATGAGAACAGTTCATACGAATGTCTTGGGGGGTTTTGTAATAAGATTGTGACAAGTAAATCACGCAACAATGTTTAGGCCTTCCCTGGATAAAATAATTAATAATATAATTTTTGTTGCGATCGTAAATATAATCATCAAAAATAGCTATCTTTTGAGTATCAGAATCCAAATCATTCACAGGGATAACTTGATAATTTGAGCATTCTAGTATATCGTATACTTTTATTCCCCTTTGGTCTCTTTTCAAGATTTTGTGATAAGACCTTATACCTTTTCCAAGTTTTTAGCGAACATGTAAATCTTGTCATAGTAAACTAAAGGTTTTCATAACATGTGAACTAATGTGTTTGTCTTGCCAGAACCTGAATTACCGCATATAAGCATTCTAAAACAACAGTCTGGCATGAAGTTCCATATCTGTTTAAAATTACCGTTGTCTGTCTTCATATCATAGTTTGGAATTTCCATTATAATAATACTTGGATAATACTTAACTTAACTTATGTTCTTTTATCTAACCTTATAGCCATCTTTGTTAAAGTGGAGAGAATTAGAGAATAAAATGAAAATATCGAACAATTTTGTTAAAAAATATATGAAAAAACATTAAATGAGATATAGGGTCCTATAGTAACCACAGCGTCCGAACGCAATGGCATCGTAGGTCCGCACTGTAGTACAAACAATGACTTGATAATACACAATGAAAGAGACAAAAAACAACAGAAAGAGTGGTGAAGACAGGGTTACCGACTTGGAACGGTCAGTAGGCAATAAGGCCTACTGGTTAGCTTGAATCGATTTTATATGCGCACAATCCTCGCTATTATCCTGTCTTCAGCGCGCAAATAGACAAGACAGTGTAAACAAAACTACATCCCATCAAAAGGAATTCTCTTACAATAACGAAATGAGATATAGGGTCCTATAGAAACCACAGCGTCCGAGCGTAATGACATCGTAGTTCCGCACTGTACAGCAAAATACAATGAAAGAGACAAAAAACAACAGAAAGGGTGGTGAAGACAGGGTTACCGACTTGGAACGGTCAGTAGGCAATAAGGCCTACTGGTAAGCTTGAATCGATTTTATATGCGCACAATCTTCGCTATTATAGACAAGACAGTGTAAACAAAACTATATCCAATCAAAAGGAATTCTCTAACAATAAAGTCCACATCCAGAGAAACTAACTAAAACAAACACATACAAAATAATAAACATAAAAGGATGTATCAAGAATCGTACTGAACAACCATAGTAATTGCAGGTAAAGAGAAAACTAATCTAGGGTACGACCAGAAAACCCGAGGGACCAAAGCTCATGCACCCACCTTCCTTAAGTTGGGGTTTCAGTAGATACAAGCATAGAGTCCCAAGAGGTAATCCAGTCATCGCACAAGGGAAAATTGAAGCGTAATGACTGACTGTAGAGTTGTCAATCACTAAACATCCAGTGCCCTGTAAATCCAAAGGGTTATACCTTTTCGGACGAACTTCCTGATTAAATTTGTATAGCTGTCAGGAAACCCGTCAGACCCCTTTAACTTTCGAAGTTTATAGATCACATCTCCATAAAATGAGGGTTGTGATATGCCTAGTCGCAGAAGTGTTTTAAGGTTGGTGTTGTACTTTTCCAGCAGGCTCTCGTTGCGGCGGTAGAATTTAGAGAAAGATCTACGTAGTTTGTGATAACGAAAACTCTGCTGAAGAAGTTTACTTGTAATAACTTGATTTCGATCAATGAAATCAAGTCTATAACATCATTACACGCTCTAGCAAATCGAGTGAGCTGGGAGATATACACCCCGCATGAGGTAGCACGAGGTACATCTCCATGTATCCGAACTGCTGGCTTTATTCAACGTGAGCTCTGGTGGATAAATGTTAGTAACCATATGAGCAAAGAACGGATTATCAATATTGAGTATTTCATCAAGATACCGGAAGTATTATTAAAGGCATCAATAATTTCACCCTGGCTAGCAGGTGACAAACTCAACATAAAATAACTTTTCTTTACTAACGCTCCCATTGATAAGTATTATTTATTATTCCATAGGAATACCAACAACCTGGCGGTAAATAGTTTTACCGTATCTTATAAAGATGTTATCCAGAAGAAAAGATAAGGCTCTACAAGCATCAGTACAAATCAACAAATTATACTTATCAAGGGGGGCGTTAGTAAAGAAAAGTTATTCAGAAAACACTAGAAAGAGGAGCTAGTAAGGATTTATACCAAAAAATGCTCGATCAAGTAACTAGCCAAATAACAGAGCAAACAAGACAGCTAGCTGAACATTTGGTTACTCTTCCAGAAATACGCCAACAGTTGGCTATACTTCCGGAGGCACTACGCCCGCAATTAGCTGCCCCGCCTGAGCGTGGGGCCATAGCACCATGCAAACCGTAGATCCTAAAGACCGAGCACCGCCGACTAATTATACGGAGGAACTGAAGCCTAAGATAGAGTCTAGACCTACATTAAGAAAAGCTTCAGAAAGAGTGCTTGGCCAAAACCTGTCAAACCCACGGAAACATTATATGAACAAATCAAAGCAAAACGTACTTCAATCAAGCCTGAGGAAGAGGAAGAAGAAGAAGAAGAGGAAGAAGAGGAAGAAATAACAAAGTACAAACGTCATACTGATGAGCTCGATTACAAGGGAATTACATTTCCTGTTACATTAAAGCAAATCCCAAAAATAGAAAAACAACATAATATATGTTTTAATATATTCGGATATGATTGAATTGGAGTTTATAGTCACACCAACAGCTAAGGTCATATGGCGACTTTCCAGCTTCCATTGGTGGAGGAAGACCCCAGGTGCCCCTCCGGGCAATTTTCGTGCACGGGCGGGCACCTGGGTAGAACCACCGACGTTCCGCAAGCCAGCTGGATAGCTTCCTCGCATAAAGATTCCTAGGCCCATGAGGGATCGAACCTACAGCGGTGAGGGGCAAGTCATTTCAAGTTAGAGACGTTAACCACTCGGCCACGGACGCCCCTTATTCGGATAGGAATATGAGGATAATGGAGTGGATCCTTTGTACTTATCAAAAAATAAAGTAGAAGAAGAATGTGATATGCTTTTGATTATTGAAGAAGAAAAACAAATCATTACATGTGGGTAAAAGATTTTAATCGGTTAATGTATAACCAAACATAACACAAAGAAAAATATGGTTTTGCAAAAAAATGCTTGCAATGGTTTACATTAGAAAAAGTATTGAAGGATTATAATAATGGACCTTTGGAAACGGACGAAAACGACACATACAAAATATTGCACTCTCGGTTTGATTGAGACTGTTCATGAACGGTAGTGCAATATGCTAGCTACCGCTCACGCCCTCTAGCCCCGGGTTGAGCAGAACTCAATATTCATAAAATCAATAGTACATAATTTTAACCATCCCAAAGATAGCATGCATATGGCGGTGGACAGAGAGATTTTCCTCCCCCATGTCCAGCGGCGTATGGTCCCAGTATCTGACAAAACACTATGCCCCGAAGAGCGAAATAAACAAAATGGAATTTAGTTGGAGCAGCGGTTATGAAGCCTGCATATCACAAGTAACAGCCAAAAGACTAAATTAAAAAGCAAACATATCCTATGAGTGGTTAAACAATACCCAGAGCCTTTCATCGAAAGATCACAAAACTGACTGCCTTTCACTCAACGGCAAACAAGCAATAAAAATGCTTGGCGAAAACATTTTAATCTAAACTAAAAACAATGATAGGCAATTAATGGTTCCGTTTCTTATATATGCCGACTTTGAAGCAATAACCGAAAAAAAATCTTCAACTTCAAATAATACGGAAAACTCGTATACGGATGCATATCAACAACATACTGATTGCGGATACTGGTACAATGTTGTTTGTTGCTATGATGATAAATATTCGAAACCAGTTGTAACATACAGGGGACCAAACGCTGTTTACTAGTGAGTCTCATTTTTAGAAAAAAATGAAAGAAGAAGAAAAATATTGTAAAAAGACTATGAATACATATTTTAAGAAAGATTTGACGATGCCAGTAGAAGAGGAAAACAATTTCAGAGCATCTGAAAAATGACATAGTTGTGATAAATGTTACATGACATGTGATAGGGCAGTTAGAGATCACTGTCATATAACTGGAAAGTTTAGAGGAAGTGCCCATGATAATTGAGGGGCTATGATTCTCACTTCATAATGCAACACATCGGAAAGTTTAAAAAAGCAATAAATGTTATACCAAATAATATGTTAGGACCAAACTTAGTGTTTATAGATAGTTTCCAATTTATGTCCAAATCATTTGATATCTTAGTAAAAAACATACCATTGTTTGAATATATATCTCAAGAATACTGTGGTAATAAGCTAGAATTAATAAAAAGAAAAGGAGTTTACCCATATGATTATATGGATAGCTTTGAACGTTTCGAAGAAAAACAATTGCCCAATAAGAAAAGTTTCTACTCTCAGTTAAACGTCGAGAATATCTCAGATGTAGATTATGAATATAAAAAAATATGGAAGACATTCAAGATTAAAAACATGGGAGAATATCACGATCTGTATTTAAAAAGAGATGTTTTGTTATTGGCTGATATTTTGAGAACCTCAGAATAATGTGTTTTGAGTTTTACAAATTAGATCCTTGTCATTACTTCAGTAGTCCTGGTTTAGCTTGGGATGCTTGTTTGAAAATGACTGGGATTAAACTTGACTTGATTACTGATATTGATCAATAGCTGTTTATAGAAAAAGGGTTGAGAGGTGGTGTGAGTTATAACTCACTAGACTCGATATTCAAAAGCTATTAATAAGTTAAGGAAAACTACGACAGTACTATGGAAAGCAAGTATATAATGTATCTTGACGCTAATAACTTGTATGTGTGGGCTATCTGCCAACCATTGCCAACTGGTAACTTCAAATGAGTTGACAAATTCGAAAAAGGAAAATCAAATTATATTGTTGAGTGTGATCTCGAATATCCTGAAGAGTTGTATGGCTTGCATAACGATTATCCTCTTGCTCCAGAAAGTTTAAATATAAAAGATGAGTGGTTATCGGACTAATGTAAGAATTTGAAAAAGAAGTTTGGTTTGGGATCAATTAAAATAAAGAAACTTGTCACAACATTGAAAGATAAGGAAAAATATGTTACACACTATAGAAATTTAAAACTGTACGAAAAGATTAAAAGTTAAAGAAATACATAGGCTACTCCAGTTTGATGAGTCTCAATGGTTGAAAGTGTATATATAATTTAGTCTTTTTGCTGTTACTTGTGATACGCAGGCTTCATAACCGCTGCTCCAAACTAAATTAATTTTTGTTTATTTCGCTCTTCGAGGCATACAATTTTTTAGATCCTGGGACCATACGCCGCCGCTATAGTGGTGGAAAAAAAGATACAAATATTGCTATATTCACCGCCAGATGCTTGCCATCTTCTGGATGGTTAAAATTCTGTACTGTTGATTTTCATGAATATTGAGTTATGCTCAACCCGGGGCTAGAGAGCGTGAGCTGTAGCTAGCATACCACTACCGCTCATGAACCGTCTCAATCAAACCGAGACTGCAATATTTCGTATGTGTCGTGATCGGCCGTTTCCAAAGGTCCGTTATCATACTCTTTTTTAATACTGCAGAAAGAACAGTAGGAAAACATGTTTTCGAAAAAGATTTCTTGAAGTTTATGAATAATTCGGTTTCTGGTAAAAATTATGGAGAACTTGAGAAAAAGAGTTAATGTTAAACTAACACATGATGAGGAAGTTCTTTTGAAATATGCATCGAGACCATCATTTATTTACTGTAAAATGTTTAGCGTAAACTTATTTGCCATCAATAGGATAAAAGAAAGACTGGTCTTAAATCGCCCCTGCTATGTCGGTATGTGCATACGAAACTTGTCAAAATACTTAATGAATGATTTCCACTAAAATCACACTAAAAACAAATACAATGAAAAAGCCAAGCTATTGTTTACTGACACTGATTCACTATGTTATGAAATTAGAACAAAAGATGTGCTGATCTTTACAAATACAGAGAACTTTTTGACAACAGTGATTATGATCCGAAAAGCAAATTTTATTTTGATAATAACAAAAACGTTATTGGTAAAATGAATGACGAATCGTAGAGTTTGCTGGATTGAGGAGCAAATCATACTCTTACAATATGGCTAATAAAACTGAAACGAAAAAATGCAAAGGTATCAAAACATGTGTTGTCAAAAAACAGACAACACATGATAACTACAAACATATTTTTCAGATCTAATAAACACAAGCTGAACAGCTACGAAATCGATAACAAAATTGTCTGCATATGATGACAAAAGGTACATATCAGACAATGGCCTAGATACCATAGCATATAAATAGTAGCCATGACGAGGATAATTGCCCTGCCTGTTCCTTCCGACTTTGTTTGATTGCATTAAAACCATGGTTACCGCTTATTTTGAAATCTGGTTGGCCGCTTGGCTGGAAGCGTCCACCTGTTTAGATTTGAACTAGATTTGAAAATAGTTAGAATAAAGTAACGCGCCATATTATCAATTATCCTGTGAGTAGTATAGAAACTGAGGGTACTGGGGGAGGTTTTTCAGAAGGGGGTTTGCAAAACAAGATTTAAATTTATTGGCTGGGCTTGGTAACATAGCATCACCTCGGCTTGTAACTGATTGTTGTTTTCGATCAGTTTTCCGGCGATTTTAGCTTGTTATTCATGCTCTAACACGCAAATCTACCATCTCGTCATGTAGGGGACACGAGGGGAAGAATGCGCCAGTACCCCTAGTGTCTATACTACTCACAGAGCACTGAGTATTTTGCGTTATTCATTCTGTGTCGTTTTTCGTTAAAAATTAAAAAAGGTTTTCCGGATTAACTTCTTTACAATGACCAACGCATTTCAAAATTACGATATGTATTGTGTCGCATGTATTACGAGTATCAAAACTTTTGCACGATTTTAATTCTGACACCTTTGTCATTTACGGTATAATTTCTTTGTCAGTTTATTGTCGATTTAATAAAGTTTTAAAGTAACATAAGTGTATCTTTTGAATGATATATGCATAATAACATTACGACGCATATTCCATTGTTTAACATCAATAATCATCTCGGTCTATTTATTTTTAACGGTAATATATATTTGCTCTATCAATAATCAATAACATACTGGATATACATACTGTACAGAATACTACTGTGGTATAGGGTGAATATACGTTCTGTAGAGTATACGTTATGGTATTATAGGATAATATTGCACCTTTCCTTAGATTACAATGTAATCCCTTTCGGATCATCAAACTTTGTGGTTTAAAGAAAAATACCAGCTTTGAATGAGAAGAATGGTACTACAGAAATCCCAGCACCCAAACGCAATGTCAATGTAGAATACCAGCTTGAATGAGAAGAATGGTCCTACAGACATCACAGCACCCAAACGCAATATCAATGTAGAATATCAGCTTGAATGAGAAGAATGGTCCTACAGACATCACAGCACCCAAACGCAATATCAATGTAGAATATCAGCTTGAATGAGAAGAATGGTCCTACAGACATCACAGCACCCAAACGCAATGTCAATGTAGAATACCAGCTTGAATGAGAAGAATGGTCCTACAGACATCACAGCACCCAAACGCAATATCAATGTAGAATATCAGCTTGAATGAGAAGAATGGTCCTACAGACATCACAGCACCCAAACGCAATATCAATGTAGAATATCAGCTTGAATGAGAAGAATGGTCCTACAGACATCACAGCACCCAAACGCAATATCAATGTAGATTATCAGCTTGAATGAGAAGAATGGTCCTACAGACATCACAGCACCCAAACGCAATATCAATGTAGAATATCAGCTTGAATGAGAAGAATGGTCCTACAGACATCACAGCACCCAAACGCAATATCAATGTAGAATATCAGCTTGAATGAGAAGAATGGTCCTACAGACATCACAGCACCCAAACGCAATATCAATGTAGAATATCAGCTTGAATGAGAAGAATGGTCCTACAGACATCACAGCAACCAAACGCAATATCAATGTAGAATATCAGCTTGAATGAGAAGAATGGTCCTACAGACATCACAGCACCCAAACGCAATGTCAAGGTAGAATACCAGCTTGAATGAGAAGAATGGTCCTACAGACATCACAGCACCCAAACGCAATGTCAAGGTAGAATACCAGCTTGAATGAGAAGAATGGTCCTACATACATCACAGCACCCAAACGCAATGTCAGTGTAGAATACCAGCTTAAATGAGAATATGGTCCTACAGAAATCATAGCACCCAAAAGCAATGTCAATGTAGAATACCAGCTTGAATGAGAAGAATGATCCTGCAGAAATCACTGCACCCAATCGCAATATCAATGTAGAATACCAGCTTGTATGGGAAGAATGGTCCTACAGAAATCATAGCACCCATCCGCCATATCAATGTAGAATACCAGCTTGAATGAGAACATGGTCATACAGAAATCATAGCACCCAAAAGCAATGTCAGTGTAGAATACCAGCTTGAATGAGAAGAATGGTCCTACAGAAATCACATCACCCAAACGCAATGTCAATGTAGAATACCAGCTTGAATGAGAAAAATGGTCCTACAGACATCACAGCACCCAAACGCAATATCAATGAAGAATACCAGCTTGAATGGGAAGAATGGTCCTACAGAAATCACAGCACCCAAACGATATGTCAATGTAGAGTACCAGCTTGAATGAGAATATGGTCCTACAGAAATCACAGCACCCAAACGCAATGTCAATGAAGAATACCAGCTTGAAAGAGTAGAATGGTCCAACATAAATCACAGCCCCAAACGCAATATCAATGTAGAATACCAGCTTGAATGAGAATATGGTCCTACAGAAATCATAGCACACAAAAGCAATGGCAGTGTAGAATACCAGCTTGAATGAGAATATAGTCCTACAGAAATCATAGCACCCAAACGCAATGTCAGTGTAGAATAACAGCTTGAATGGGAATATGGTTCTACAAAAATAACAGCACCCAAAAGTAATGTCAGTGTAGAATACCAGCTTGAATGAGAATATGGTCATACAGAAATCACAGACCCAAACGCAATGTCCATGAAGAATACCAGCTTGAATGAGAAGAATGGTCCTACAAAAATCACAGCACCCAAACGCAATGTCAATGAAGAATACCAGCTTGAAAGAGAAGAATGGTCCTACAGAAATCACACCCCAAACGCAATATCAATGTAGAATACCAGCTTGAATGGGATTATGGTCCTGCAGAAATCACAGCATCCAAACGCAATGTCAATGTAGAATACCAACTGGAATGAGAAGAATGGTCCTACAGAAATCACAGCACCCAAAAGCAATGTCAATGTAGAATACAAACAGGAATGAGAATATGGTACTGCAGAAATCACAGCACCCAAACGCAATGTCAGTATAGAATACCAGCTTGAATGAGAATATGGTCCTACAGACATCACAGCACCCAAACGCAATGTCAATGTAGAATACCAACTGGAATGAGAAGAATGGTCCTTCAGAAATCAGAGCACCCAAACGCAATATCAATATAGAATACCAGCTTGAATGAGAAGAATGGTCCTACAGACATCACCGCACCCAAACGCAATATCAATGTAGAATACCAGCTTGAATGAGAATATGGTCCTACAGAAATCACAGCACCCAAAAGAAAGGTCAGTGTAAAATACCAGCTTGAATGAGAATATGGTCCTACAGAAATCATAGCACCCAAAAGTAATGTCAGTGTAGAATACCAGCTTGAATGAGAATATGGTCCTACAAAAATCACAGCACCCAAAAGTAATGTCAGTGTAAAATACCAGCTTGAATGAGAATATGGTCCTACAGAAATCATAGCACCCAAAAGTAATGTCAATGTAGAATACCAGCATGAATGAGAATATGGTCCTACAAAAATCATAGCACCCAAACGCAATGTCAATGTAGAATACCAACTGGAATGAGAAGAATGGTCCTACAGAAATCAGAGCACCCAAACGCAATATCAATATAGAATACCAGCTTGAATGAGAAGAATGGTCCTACAGACATCACCGCACCCAAACGCAATATCAATGTAGAATACCAGCTTGAATGAGAATATAGTCCTACAGAAATCACAGCACCCAAAAGAAAGGTCAGTGTAAAATACCAGCTTGAATGAGAATATGGTCCTACAGAAATCATAGCACCCAAAAGTAATGTCAATGTAGAATACCAGCTTGAATGAGAATAATGGTCCTACAAAAATCACAGCACCCAAACGCAATGTCAGTGTAGAATACCAGCTTGAAAGAGAAGAAAGGTCCTACAAAAATCACAGCACCCACACGCAATGTCAGTGTAGAATACCAGCTTGAATGAGAATATGGTCCTACAGAAATCATAGCACCCAAAAGTAATGTCAATGTAGAATACCAGCATGAATGAGAATATGGTCCTACAGAAATCATAGCACCCAAAAGTAATGTCAATGTAGAATACCAGCATGAATGAGAATATGGTCCTACGAAAATCACAGCACCCAAAAGTAATGTCAGTGTAAAATACCAGCTTGAATGAGAATATGGTCCTACAGAAATCATAGCACCCAAAAGTAATGTCAATGTAGAATACCAGCATGAATGAGAATATGGTCCTACGAAAATCACAGCACCCAAAAGTAATGTCAGTGTAGAATACCAGCTTGAATGGGAATATGGTACTACAAAAATCACAGCACCCAAAAGTAATGTCAGTGTAGAATACCAGCTTGAATGAGAATATGGTCCTACAGAAATCACAGCACCCAAACGCAATGTCAACGTAGAATACCAGCTTGAATGGGAATATGGTCCTACAAAAATCACAGCACCCAAAAGTAATGTCAGTGTAGAATAGCAGCTTGAATGAGAATATAGTCCTACAGAAATCACAGCACCCAAACGCAATGTCAGTATAGAATACCAGCTTGAATGAGAATATGGTCCTACAGACATCACAGCACCCAAACGCAATGTCAATGAAGAATACCAGCTTGAATGAGAATATGGTCCTACAGAAATCACAGCACCCAAACGCAATGTCAATGTAGAATACCAGCTTGAATGGGAATATGGTCCTACAAAAATCACAGCACCCAAAAGTAAAGTCAGTGTAGAATAGCAGCTTGAATGAGAATATGGTCCTACAAAAATCACAGCACCCAAACGCAATGTCAGTATAGAATACCAGCTTGAATGAGAATATGGTCCTACAGACATCACAGCACCCAAACGCAATGTCAATGAAGAATACCAGCTTGAATGAGAATATGGTCCTACAGACATCACAACACCCAAACGCAATGTCAGTATAGAATACCAGCTTGAATGAGAATATGGTCCTACAGACATCACAGCACCCAAACGCAATGGCAATGTAGAATACCAGCTTGAAAGAGAAGAAAGGTCCTACAAAAATCACAGCACCCACACGCAATGTCAGTGTAGAATACCAGCTTGAAAGAGAAGAAAGGTCCTACAAAACTCACAGCACCCACACGCAATATCAATGTAGAATACCAGCTTGTATGGGAATATGGTCCTACAAAAATCACAGCACCCAAAAGTAATGTCAGTGTAGAATACCAGCTTCAATGAGAATAAGGTCCTACAGAAATCACAGCACCCAAACGCAATGTCAGTGTAGAATACCAGCTTGAATGAGAATATGGTCCTACGAAAATCACAGCACCCAAAAGTAATGTCAGTGTAGAATACCAGCTTGAATGGGAATATGGTCCTACAAAAATCACAGCACCCAAAAGTAATGTCAGTGTAGAATACCAGCTTGAATGAGAATATGGTCCTACAGAAATCACAGCACCCAAACGCAATGTCAATGTAGAATACCAGCTTGAATGGGAATATGGTCCTACAAAAATCACAGCACCCAAATGTAATGTCAGTGTAGAATAGCAGCTTGAATGAGAATATGGTCCTACAGAAATCACAGCACCCAAACGCAATATCAGTATAGAATACCAGCTTGAATGAGAATAATGGTCCTACAAAAATCACAGCAACCAAACGCAATGTCAATGTAGAATACCAGCTTGAATGAGAATAATGGTCCTACAAAAATCACAGCAACCAAACGCAATGTCAATGTAGAATACCAGCTTGAATGAGAATAATGGTCCTACAAAAATCACAGCAACCACACGCAATGTCAGTGTAGAATACCAGCTTGAAAGAGAAGAAAGGTCCTACAAAAATCACAGCACCCACACGCAATGTCAGTGTAGAATACCAGCTTGAAAGAGAAGAAAGGTCCTACAAAAATCACAGCACCCACACGCAATATCAATGTAGAATACCAGCTTGTATGGGAATATGGTCCTACAAAAATCGCAGCACCCAAAAGTAATGTCAGTGTAGAATACCAGCTTGAATGAGAATAAGGTCCTACAGAAATCACAGCACCCAAACGCAATGTCAGTGTAGAATACCAGCTTGAATGAGAATATGGTCCTACAGACATCACAACACCCAAACGCAATGTCAATGAAAATACCAGCTTGAAAGAGAAGAATGGTCCTACAGAAATCACAGCACCCAAACGCAATGTAAGTGTAGACCACCAGCTTGAATGAGAAGAATGGTCCTACAAAAATCACAGCACCCAAACGCAATATCAATGTAGAATATCAGCTTGAATGAGAATATGGTCCTACAGACATCACAGCACCCAAACGCAATGTCAATGAAAATATCAGCTTGAAAGAGAAGAATGGTCCTACAGAAATCAGAGCACCCAAACGCAATGTCAGTGTAGAATACCAGCTTGAAATAGAAGAATGGTCCTATAAAAATCACAGCACCTAAACGCAATATCAGTGTAGAATACCAGCTTGAATGGGAATATGGTCCTACAAAAATCACAGCACCCAAAAGTAATGTCAGTGTAGAATACCAGCTTGAATGAGAATATGGTCCTACAGAAATCACAGCACCCAAACGCAATGTCAGTGTAGAATACCAGCTTGAATGAGAATATGGTCCTACAGACATCACAACACCCAAACGCAATGTCAATGTAGAATACCAGCTTGAAAGAGAAGAATGGTCCTACAGACATCACAGCACCCAAACGCAATATCAATGTAGAATACCAGCTTGAATGAGAAGAATGGTCCTACAGACATCACCGCACCCAAACGCAATATCAATGTAGAATACCAGCTTGAATGAGAATATGGTCCTACAGAAATCACAGCACCCAAAAGAAAGGTCAGTGTAAAATACCAGCTTTAATGAGAATATGGTCCTACAGAAATCATAGCACCCAAAAGTAATGTCAGTGTAGAATACCAGCTTGAATGAGAATATGGTCTTACAAAAATCACAGCACCCAAAAGTAATGTCAGTGTAAAATACCAGCTTGAATGAGAATATGGTCCTACAGAAATCATAGCACCCAAAAGTAATGTCAATGTAGAATACCAGCATGAATGAGAATATGGTCCTACAAAAATCATAGCACCCAAACGCAATGTCAATGTAGAATACCAACTGGAATGAGAAGAATGGTCCTACAGAAATCAGAGCACCCAAACGCAATATCAATATAGAATACCAGCTTGAATGAGAAGAATGGTCCTACAGACATCACCGCACCCAAACGCAATATCAATGTAGAATACCAGCTTGAATGAGAATATAGTCCTACAGAAATCACAGCACCCAAAAGAAAGGTCAGTGTAAAATACCAGCTTGAATGAGAATATGGTCCTACAGAAATCATAGCACCCAAAAGTAATGTCAATGTAGAATACCAGCTTGAATGAGAATAATGGTCCTACAAAAATCACAGCACCCAAACGCAATGTCAGTGTAGAATACCAGCTGGAAAGAGAAGAAAGGTCCTACAAAAATCACAGCACCCACACGCAATGTCAGTGTAGAATACCAGCTTGAATGAGAATATGGTCCTACAGAAATCATAGCACCCAAAAGTAATGTCAATGTAGAATACCAGCATGAATGAGAATATGGTCCTACAGAAATCATAGCACCCAAAAGTAATGTCAATGTAGAATACCAGCATGAATGAGAATATGGTCCTACGAAAATCACAGCACCCAAAAGTAATGTCAGTGTAAAATACCAGCTTGAATGAGAATATGGTCCTACAGAAATCATAGCACCCAAAAGTAATGTCAATGTAGAATACCAGCATGAATGAGAATATGGTCCTACGAAAATCACAGCACCCAAAAGTAATGTCAGTGTAGAATACCAGCTTGAATGGGAATATGGTACTACAAAAATCACAGCACCCAAAAGTAATGTCAGTGTAGAATACCAGCTTGAATGAGAATATGGTCCTACAGAAATCACAGCACCCAAACGCAATGTCAACGTAGAATACCAGCTTGAATGGGAATATGGTCCTACAAAAATCACAGCACCCAAAAGTAATGTCAGTGTAGAATAGCAGCTTGAATGAGAATATAGTCCTACAGAAATCACAGCACCCAAACGCAATGTCAGTATAGAATACCAGCTTGAATGAGAATATGGTCCTACAGACATCACAGCACCCAAACGCAATGTCAATGAAGAATACCAGCTTGAATGAGAATATGGTCCTACAGACATCACAACACCCAAACGCAATGTCAGTATAGAATACCAGCTTGAATGAGAATATGGTCCTACAGACATCACAGCACCCAAACGCAATGGCAATGTAGAATACCAGCTTGAAAGAGAAGAAAGGTCCTACAAAAATCACAGCACCCACACGCAATGTCAGTGTAGAATACCAGCTTGAAAGAGAAGAAAGGTCCTACAAAACTCACAGCACCCACACGCAATATCAATGTAGAATACCAGCTTGTATGGGAATATGGTCCTACAAAAATCACAGCACCCAAAAGTAATGTCAGTGTAGAATACCAGCTTCAATGAGAATAAGGTCCTACAGAAATCACAGCACCCAAACGCAATGTCAGTGTAGAATACCAGCTTGAATGAGAATATGGTCCTACGAAAATCACAGCACCCAAAAGTAATGTCAGTGTAGAATACCAGCTTGAATGGGAATATGGTCCTACAAAAATCACAGCACCCAAAAGTAATGTCAGTGTAGAATACCAGCTTGAATGAGAATATGGTCCTACAGAAATCACAGCACCCAAACGCAATGTCAATGTAGAATACCAGCTTGAATGGGAATATGGTCCTACAAAAATCACAGCACCCAAATGTAATGTCAGTGTAGAATAGCAGCTTGAATGAGAATATGGTCCTACAGAAATCACAGCACCCAAACGCAATGTCAGTATAGAATACCAGCTTGAATGAGAATAATGGTCCTACAAAAATCACAGCAACCAAACGCAATGTCAATGTAGAATACCAGCTTGAATGAGAATAATGGTCCTACAAAAATCACAGCAACCAAACGCAATGTCAATGTAGAATACCAGCTTGAATGAGAATAATGGTCCTACAAAAATCACAGCAACCACACGCAATGTCAGTGTAGAATACCAGCTTGAAAGAGAAGAAAGGTCCTACAAAAATCACAGCACCCACACGCAATGTCAGTGTAGAATACCAGCTTGAAAGAGAAGAAAGGTCCTACAAAAATCACAGCACCCACACGCAATATCAATGTAGAATACCAGCTTGTATGGGAATATGGTCCTACAAAAATCGCAGCACCCAAAAGTAATGTCAGTGTAGAATACCAGCTTGAATGAGAATAAGGTCCTACAGAAATCACAGCACCCAAACGCAATGTCAGTGTAGAATACCAGCTTGAATGAGAATATGGTCCTACAGACATCACAACACCCAAACGCAATGTCAATGAAAATACCAGCTTGAAAGAGAAGAATGGTCATACAGAAATCACAGCACCCAAACGCAATGTAAGTGTAGACCACCAGCTTGAATGAGAAGAATGGTCCTACAAAAATCACAGCACCCAAACGCAATATCAATGTAGAATATCAGCTTGAATGAGAATATGGTCCTACAGACATCACAGCACCCAAACGCAATGTCAATGAAAATATCAGCTTGAAAGAGAAGAATGGTCCTACAGAAATCAGAGCACCCAAACGCAATGTCAGTGTAGAATACCAGCTTGAAATAGAAGAATGGTCCTATAAAAATCACAGCACCTAAACGCAATATCAGTGTAGAATACCAGCTTGAATGGGAATATGGTCCTACAAAAATCACAGCACCCAAAAGTAATGTCAGTGTAGAATACCAGCTTGAATGAGAATATGGTCCTACAGAAATCACAGCACCCAAACGCAATGTCAGTGTAGAATACCAGCTTGAATGAGAATATGGTCCTACAGACATCACAACACCCAAACGCAATGTCAATGTAGAATACCAGCTTGAAAGAGAAGAATGGTCCTACAGACATCACAGCACCCAAACGCAATATCAATGTAGAATACCAGCTTGAATGAGAATATGGTCCTACAGAAATCATAGCACCCAAAAGTAATGTCAATGTAGAATACCAGCATGAATGAGAATATGGTCCTACGAAAATCACAGCACCCAAAAGTAATGTCAGTGTAGAATACCAGCTTGAATGGGAATATGGTCCTAAAAAAAATCACAGCACCCAAAAGTAACGTCAGTGTAGAATACCAGCTTGAATGAGAATATGGTCCTACATAAATCACAGCACCCAAACGCAATGTCAATGTAGAATACCAGCTTGAATGGGAATATGGTCCTACAAAAATCACAGCACCCAAAAGTAATGTCAGTGTAGAATAGCAGCTTGAATGAGAATATGGTCCTACAGAAATCACAGCACCCAAACGCAATGTCAGTATAGAATACCAGCTTGAATGAGAATATGGTCCTACAGACATCACAGCACCCAAACGCAATGTCAATGAAGAATACCAGCTTGAATGAGAATATGGTCCTACAGAAATCACAGCACCCAAACGCAATGTCAATGTAGAATACCAGCTTGAATGGTAATATGGTCCTACAAAAATCACAGCACCCAAAAGTAATGTCAGTGTAGAATAGCAGCTTGAATGAGAATATGGTCCTACAAAAATCACAGCACCCAAACGCAATGTCAGTATAGAATACCAGCTTGAATGAGAATATGGTCCTACAGACATCACAGCACCCAAACGCAATGTCAATGAAGAATACCAGCTTGAATGAGAATATGGTCCTACAGACATCACAACACCCAAATGCAATGTCAGTATAGAATACCAGCTTGAATGAGAATATGGTCCTACAGACATCACAGCACCCAAACGCAATGGCAATGTAGAATACCAGCTTGAAAGAGAAGAAAGGTCCTACAAAAATCACAGCACCCACACGCAATGTCAGTGTAGAATACCAGCTTGAAAGAGAAGAAAGGTCCTACAAAAATCACAGCACCCACACGCAATATCAATGTAGAATACCAGCTTGTATGGGAATATGGTCCTACAAAAATCGCAGCACCCAAAAGTAATGTCAGTGTAGAATACCAGCTTGAATGAGAATAAGGTCCTACAGAAATCACAGCACCCAAACGCAATGTCAGTGTAGAATACCAGCTTGAATGAGAATATGGTCCTACAGACATCACAACACCCAAACGCAATGTCAATGAAAATACCAGCTTGAAAGAGAAGAATGGTCATACAGAAATCACAGCACCCAAACGCAATGTAAGTGTAGACCACCAGCTTGAATGAGAAGAATGGTCCTACAAAAATCACAGCACCCAAACGCAATATCAATGTAGAATATCAGCTTGAATGAGAATATGGTCCTACAGACATCACAGCACCCAAACGCAATGTCAATGAAAATATCAGCTTGAAAGAGAAGAATGGTCCTACAGAAATCAGAGCACCCAAACGCAATGTCAGTGTAGAATACCAGCTTGAAATAGAAGAATGGTCCTATAAAAATCACAGCACCTAAACGCAATATCAGTGTAGAATACCAGCTTGAATGGGAATATGGTCCTACAAAAATCACAGCACCCAAAAGTAATGTCAGTGTAGAATACCAGCTTGAATGAGAATATGGTCCTACAGAAATCACAGCACCCAAACGCAATGTCAGTGTAGAATACCAGCTTGAATGAGAATATGGTCCTACAGACATCACAACACCCAAACGCAATGTCAATGTAGAATACCAGCTTGAAAGAGAAGAATGGTCCTACAGACATCACAGCACCCAAACGCAATATCAATGTAGAATACCAGCTTGAATGAGAATATGGTCCTACAGAAATCATAGCACCCAAAAGTAATGTCAATGTAGAATACCAGCATGAATGAGAATATGGTCCTACGAAAATCACAGCACCCAAAAGTAATGTCAGTGTAGAATACCAGCTTGAATGAGAATATGGTCCTACGAAAATCACAGCACCCAAAAGTAATGACAGTGTAGAATACCAGCTTGAATGGGAATATGGTCCTACAAAAATCACAGCACCCAAAAGTAATGTCAGTGTAGAATACCAGCTTGAATGAGAATATGGTCCTATAGAAATCACAGCACCCAAACGCAATGTCAATGTAGAATACCAGCTTGAATGGGAATATGGTCCTACAAAAATCACAGCACCCAAATGTAATGTCAGTGTAGAATAGCAGCTTGAATGAGAATATGGTCCTACAGAAATCACAGCACCCAAACGCAATGTCAGTATAGAATACCAGCTTGAATGAGAATAATGGTCCTACAAAAATCACAGCAACCAAACGCAATGTCAATGCAGAATACCAGCTTGAATGAGAATAATGGTCCTACAAAAATCACAGCAACCAATCGCAATGTCAATGTAGAATACCAGCTTGAATGAGAATAATGGTCCTACAAAAATCACAGCAACCACACGCAATGTCAGTGTAGAATACCAGCTTGAAAGAGAAGAAAGGTCCTACAAAAATCACAGCACCCACACGCAATGTCAGTGTAGAATACCAGCTTGAAAGAGAAGAAAGGTCCTACAAATATCACAGCACCCACACGCAATATCAATGTAGAATACCAGCTTGTATGGGAATATGGTCCTACAAAAATCGCAGCACCCAAAAGTAATGTCAGTGTAGAATACCAGCTTGAATAAGAATAAGGTCCTACAGAAATCACAGCACCCAAACGCAATGTCAGTGTAGAATACCAGCTTGAATGAGAATATGGTCCTACAGACATCACAACACCCAAACGCAATGTCAATGAAAATACCAGCTTGAAAGAGAAGAATGTTCCTACAGAAATCACAGCACCCAAACGCAATGTAAGTGTAGACCACCAGCTTGAATGAGAAGAATGGTCCTACAAAAATCACAGCACCCAAACGCAATATCAATGTAGAATACCAGCTTGAATGAGAATATGGTCCTACAGACATCACAGCACCCAAACGCAATGTCATTGAAAATATCAGCTTGAAAGAGAAGAATGGTCCTACAGAAATCACAGCACCCAAACGCAATGTCAGTGTAGAATACCAGCTTGAAATAGAAGAATGGTCCTATAAAAATCACAGCACCTAAACGCAATATCAGTGTAGAATACCAGCTTGAATGGGAATATGGTCCTACAAAAATCACAGCACCCAAAAGTAATGTCAGTGTAGAATACCAGCTTGAATGAGAATATGGTCCTACAGACATCACAACACCCAAACGCAATGTCAATGTAGAATACCAGCTTGAAAGAGAAGAATGGTCCTACAGACATCACAGCACCCAAACGCAATATCAATGTAGAATACCAGCTTGAATGGGAAGAATGGTCCTACAGAAATCACAGCACCCAAACGCAATGTAAGTGTAGAATACCAGCTTGAATGAGAATATGGTCCTACAGACATCACAACACCCAAACGCAATGTCAATGAAAATACCAGCTTGAAAGAGAAGAATGGTCCTAAAGAAATCACAGCACCCAAACGCAATGTAAGTGTAGACCACCAGCTTGAATGAGAAGAATGGTCCTACAAAAATCACAGCACCCAAACGCAATATCAATGTAGAATACCAGCTTGAATGAGAATATGGTCCTACAGACATCACAGCACCCAAACGCAATGTCAATGAAAATATCAGCTTGAAAGAGACGAATGGTCCTACAGAAATCACAGCACCCAAACGCAATGTCAGTGTAGAATACCAGCTTGAAATAGAAGAATGGTCCTATAAAAATCACAGCACCTAAAAGCAATATCAGTGTAGAATACCAGCTTGAATGGGAATATGGTCCTACAAAAATCACAGCACCCAAAAGTAATGTCAGTGTAGAATACCAGCTTGAATGAGAATATGGTCCTACAGAAATCACAGCACCCAAACGCAATGTCAGTGTAGAATACCAGCTTGAATGAGAATATGGTCCTACAGACATCACAACACCCAAACGCAATGTCAATGTAGAATACCAGCTTGAAAGAGAAGAATGGTCCTACAGACATCACAGCACCCAAACGCAATATCAATGTAGAATACGAGCTTGAATGGGAAGAATGGTCCTACAGAAATCACAGCACCCAAACGCAATGTAAGTGTAGACTACCAGCTTGAATGAGAAGAATAGTTCTACAGAAATCACAGCCCCAAACGCAATGTCAGTGTAGAATAACAGCTTGAATGAGAATATGGTACTATAGACATCACAACACCCAAACGCAATATCAATGTAGAATACCAACTGGAATGAGAAGA
Source organism: Cyrtodaria siliqua (assembly GCA_037043455.1). Taxonomy (NCBI): domain Eukaryota; kingdom Metazoa; phylum Mollusca; class Bivalvia; order Adapedonta; family Hiatellidae; genus Cyrtodaria; species Cyrtodaria siliqua. The sequence continues at coordinate 32,958 of JAWPHD010015843.1, forward strand.
ATGGTCCTACAGAAATCACAGCACCCAAACGCAATATCAAAGTAGAATACCAGCTTGAATGAGAAAAATGGTCCTACTCACATCACAGCACCCAAACGCAATATCAATGTAGAATACCAACTGGAATGAGAAGAATGGTCCTACAGAAATCACAGCACCCAAACGCAATATCAAAGTAGAATACCAGCTTGAATGAGAAAAATGGTCCTACTCACATCACAGCACCCAAACGCAATATCAATGTGAAATACCAGCTTGAATGAGAAGAATGGTCCTACAGACATCACAGCACCCAAACGTATTGTCAAGATAGAATACCAGCTTGAACGAGAATGTGGTCCTACAGAAATCACAGCACCTAAACGCAATGTCAGTGTAGAATACCAGCTTGAATGAGACTATGGTCCTTCAGAAATCACAGCGCCCAAACGCAATGTCAATGTAGAATACCAGCTTGAATGAGAGGAATGGTCCTACAGACATCATAACACGCAAACGCAATGTCAATGTAGAATACCAGCTTGAATGAGAAGAATGGTCCTACAGAAATCACAGCATCCAAACGCAATATCAATGAAGAATACCAGCTTGAATGAGAAGAATGGTCCTACAGAAATCACAACACTCAAACGCAATGTCAATGTAGAATACCAGCTTGAATGAGAAGAATGGTCCTACAGACATCACAACATCCACACGTAATATCACCGTAAATCCGCGCTGTACCACAAACAAAGAGCAAAATAACTATACAACGAAATGGACTATACTAATCACAAAGAGTATTGAAGAAAAGGTAATCGGCTTGAAACGGTCAGTAGGCAATAAGGCCTACTGGTTAGCTTAAATATATTTTAAGTGTACACAACCTGGCTGTTAACCTGTCCTCGGCGCTCTGATGGATAAGACAGTGTAAATACATGTACATCCAATTAAAAGGAAATCTCTGACAATAAAGTCCACATCCAGAGAAATAAGGAAACGATACACGTATATAGAATTGTAAAAATATATAAAACATAATAAGATACACCTCAGGATGTATCCAGAATTGTACTGAACAGCCACAACATTCTCAGCGATGTATCCAGAATTGTACTGAACAGCCACAACATTCTCAGCGATGTATCCAGAATTGTACTGAACAGCCACAACATTCTCAGCGAAAGAGAAAACCACTTTCATTTTTGTTTGTTTCATCCAAGGCATCCCCTTTCCAGTATATATTGTATTAGAAATAAATCAGAATAGTTTTCTGATGAAATGTTTTAAATGCATATTTCTATAAATACTGACGGATGTGCCAGAACATAAGGTGAAAGCGTTTGAAAGTTATTGTTGTTGAGTAGACGTCTATAAGCCCTAGTAGATTAGTATCTTTTTTCAACATATATTCAGATATAGTCACATAAACGTCTATAGTGTATTGTGTTTGCCGTTGACCTTATAAAGCAGTTATCAGAGTGTCTTGTTTACTTGTATTGTTAATCGGATAGTAATAGCAACCGGTTTTGCATGAGGTTTGTGTGCATACAACTCGGGTTAAACTCTACATGGTATATTGCTACTAAAGCAGTTACACATTGGACGCTGTTTAGCAAGAGTAATGTATATATGCTAAATGCAGGTATACAATAAATAATGAAAAGGGGATCCCTTGGAAGCAAAAAAAACAACAAACCAGAGATAAAAGTAGCAGACTCGGTTTAATCGCGTCTGTTCATGAGAGGTAATGTGAAGTGCAACACCTAACACGCCTCCTAGCACCAGCTTAAGCGATAATCTACTTTCAAGCCACAAAGATCGGGCTTGACGATCCCAAAGGTCCAGTAAGTAATAACATTACTGATTTGTAGTCGGGACGACTTTTTACGGCCGCCACCCAGCACTAAACAAACGCTAGTGTGAATATCAATAAATACTGAAAATGAGATCCCTTGGAAGCAACAAATATAACCAAGATTAAAAGTAGCAGACTTGGTTTTATTGAGTCTGTTCATGAGAGGTAATGTGAAGTGCAACACCTCTCACTCCTCCTAGCACCGGCTTAAGCGATATTTTACTTTAAAGCCACAAAGATCATGCTTGATGATCTCAAAGGACTACTGATTTGTAGTCGGGGCGACATTTTTTAGCCGCTACACAGCACCTTCCCAACGCTAGTGTGAGTGTCAATAAATACTGAAAAGAGGATCCTTGGAAGCAACAAACACAAACAAGAGATAAACGTAGCAGAATCACTTTTAATTAGTCACAGTTGATATAAACACAATAATGATATACACTGACTCTCGCTGGAGCAGATCTAAATAACATTCACCTGATTTTCAACTGAAACACTATTCAATTATTAGTCGTATGAAACAGCTACTAATGATGTGATTATATTTCCTTCAAATTTCAAATATTCCCTGTATGCATGTTGTGTATAACCAGGTGTGTTTCCGGGGCCCCGTTTGGTTTCGGGGCAAAGAATAGAGCTACTGCAGAGCCAGTTGGAGGGGTAGAACGCCCCCCATCCCCCCACCCCACCCACCAAATTCATGTTCATTTTATCATTTTTTGTTCATGCTCATTAAAGGTCTTCATCATGACCCCTGCATTGTTTCAGGTGCCATCTCGCTCAAATCACTAGAGCAGTGGCAGAAAAACAATAAACGTGGCTCCAGCGTACATGGAGTGTCTACAATAGAATTTGCAGCAACTCTGCATTTCTGCAAGTGAGAAGGTTCTAGGCCCATTCTCCATATTGTATCTCAATAAACATGGAGGATGAGCCTGGCATGTTCATTCCTGTTAGGGCCATATAACCTGTCATGTGTTGATGCGCCTTTAAACCCAATTCAATTCAATTCAATTCTAGGGTTCATGTCGGTCCTCACTTGTTTTTACGGATTATATCTATTCGCGCTATTAATAATCAATAACATACTGGATCTATATTGCGTAATAATTGATAATATGCATTAACTAATAGTATTGGCGAAGAACTATTGCCATGTCAATGTCGGTTTTCCATATGTAACACCAATCCTACATAAAGTGCTTCTTGCGTATTTTTGAATATGTGAGTCTACCAATGTTTCCTTCTTCCTTGTATAAAGGTAGAATTTTTGTCGAGAGACTGAAAATGCTCATTTTTCTCCTGGGGATTCCATAACAAATTTAAAACGGATTAAGCATATATTTTAAAAGATTATTTTTTCAAAGGAAAAAAACAAAACACAACAGGAAGTAATGTATCATGTAAGAAAGCTCCAACAAATGACGTCACTTTCAACTTGCGGGTTGATTCACCCCAGTTCTACTCTAGCGAGCAACGGTGCCGCTTCTGTGTGACGCGAAATATCGGCCTTAGTTTCCAACAACCGAGCATAACGTTCTCCAGATAACATGCACGGGTAACTTCAAGATTAATACATGAAGGATAGTGATGTATATTAATTTAATTGGGAATACAATTTCAAACCATGATGTTTTACATTTTTAAATCTGTGTAACTAGATGGGTTACCTTATTTTAAAACAAATCTGGTATTCACAACACATATCAGGTTTTATTTGTTATGTATATTCATTTCAGTATAAAAATAATTATAAGCTTTCAGTTCAGTAAAGTTACGCCAACAGTCTTTCCATAATAAACTTAGAATAAACGGAAAGCAACTCCTTTACATTCCCCCGACTGAACAAATGCAATAATACAGAAATACGTAAGTCACACATTTGTTTAAACAAAAAAGCAACATAAACGAAACTAATACTTTATTAATTTCCCTTAAGAACGATATATAAGCATACTTGCATTTAAATCACATCTGTTTTAAACACTTAGATCCAAATTCCAAAATGTAACTTATGGCGGCATAAAGCACTGATTCAAATGGAATATTTAATGTTGATAATGTGTTCATTTCTTAGAGTAGCTGGCTGTTAAATGGGCTTTATGATTTTCATCTTAATATACGGATGCGGATTTGTTCATCAAAATACATTATAACCTAAATATAGGTGCAGTATAATCCCATTAGTACAGATAACGCATGTCGCTTAATAAACAAACCACTATAACGTATAAACTACAGAGCGTACATGTGAACAATGTATTAACCAGTACATGTTAGTTTTATCATATAGACGAGTTGCTCCCCTTATACCACAGTAGCATTCTGCACGTAATTAATCCACTGTTTTGCGAAGTTGAATAAATAGCAGCAATGCATAGCAACATTTTTCAGTAGCGACCCTTTATCCTTGTCTATGACTATCACACGACCCTTTATCCTTGTCTATGACTATCACACGACCCTTTATCCTTGCCTATGACTATCACACGACCCTTTATCCTTGTCTATGACTATCACACGACCCTTTATCCCTGCCTATGACTATCACACTGTGTAAATGATGGTTTACATATAGGTTATTTAGTCTTCTGGCACGTGCCTTTTAGTCAGTTCCGACGAACTGCGAGTGACCTTACATCGCACATATGTAACTTGCTTAGTATCATAAACTTTAAATTATATATTTAAACATCCAGATTGTATTACCTTTCATTTCTATGCAAGCATGTTTAAAGTCAAAATGATACTCAGTGGGGATTAATAAACCGAGGAACTAGTTTTAATACACAAATATTATGTTTAGAGAGTTTAAGGTCAATTGTCTTCGTTAGAGTTTAAAGGGACACTGTAAGTAAGTAAGCAGATATTGAGCATAACCAAATAACTGTCTGACTTTTATTCAGTGAAATGTATACATGAAAAATTGAGCATAGACCCAAGGAAGTCTGTAGTAATACATTCGTGAATTTGAATCATTGTTTTAGAATTATTATTTGTAAATAATGTGGGTTCCACATTACTTACGTTTTTGGCTGATCACGTGACTTCCATTAGCGCATTAGGTTTTCTACATAGTATGTATTGCTTAATATGTATATCCCGCTTAGCTCAGTCAGGAGCGACGTCGACTATCTCGCACTCATTATTATTACCCGAGAGTATAATTTTAGTTTGGGCTGCGAGTTCAAACGCACAAAGCGGCACTTCTTTTTTTGTACCGCGATTGAATTCCATTAAACAATCTTGCATTTATTTGATAAATATTCAATAATGTTTAGTGTGTAATGTTTTTGAACGTAATTAGTGTGTGTTTTATAAACTAACAGTTACAGACTGTCCCTTTAAGGTCAAAGTGTCTTATCTAGGTTTAATAATATTATTGGTGCAATACAACCAACAATTGATAGTATGCAAAATAATTTTCCATTGAACTATTTAAACCATTATTAATAATAATTTCAGATAGTCATGCTATGAAAAAGAATCTAACAGGACTCGGCGTTTTAAAAATAAGTCCCTTTAAGTTTACAGAGGAGGTATCAACTACTGGTTCTACCCAGGAAAAAATGCTCTACTGCTAAAACAGCGACGGTCATGCATGGCCTTACATTTGCTAAAAAATACGTAAATCACCATTCAAACAAATAAACATAAATTGGGACAGCAACTTCAAAGGGAGATGAGATACTGTACTCCTAATTGTATACATGCCAATCAGTTGCATATAATATGTATTAAACTTATTAAAACATTTATTAAAAGTAGGCTATGACCCTATCATTTTAGCGGTTGACCCATTTACATTACGTTTTGCTCTTTGATTGTGCGATGACCGGACAGATTGTAGACCCTACATATACCTAAACCCTCAAAAGACAGTAGCGTTTGATGTTTGTCTTAACTCTTGTTTTTTGTTCTCCTGTTGCTCTGTCTTTTGCCAAGTCATTTAGTATTCATTTTGTGGCTGTCTAGACTTTTGTTTTTTATTTTACATGATCATCTATATGTTATATTTATATTTTCTATTAATGCTGCCAATATAAACTGATGCGGATATCTTTATTTACACTGTCCCGTTTTTGTCGATCCCGCTTGCGGACAGCTCGACGTTTTTATCGACGTAGTTATGACAATGGCGGTTCGGTGTATGTGTGTGCGTCCGTCCGGGTGTCCGTCCGATCTTGTCCGGGCTATAACTTTGTCAAGCATAGAGATATTTTGGAATAACTTGAAACAAATGATCACCATAAAAGGACGATGTGTCTCGCGCAAACCCAGGGGTCCAGTTCAAAGGTCAAGGTCACACATTGAGGTCATGCTGGTCATGCAGTCCGATCTTGTCCAGGCTGTAACTTTGTCGTGCATAAAGAGATTTTGAAATTACATGGCAGAAATTATCACAATAAGAGGACGATGTGTTGCGCACAACACCCAGGCCTCCAACTCAAAGGTCAAGGTCACACGTAGAGGTCATGCAGTTCATGCAGTCAGTTATTGAGCGTCCAAGAAATGGTCGTCGAGGAAAACAACGCACCTGCATGACAGGTATATTGTCAATCTGGCAAAGCGGCGGAAGTTGGAATCTGCAAAAATGTTTTGAAATGCATCAGGAGTGCGTGTTTGCGAGCAGATACTTAGGAGCCGCCTTCATGCTGCCAGTATTCATGTACGCAGACCTGTCATGCGACCTCCGTTGACACCACAGCACAAAATACTACGGATGGACTTTGCTCGCCAACACCAGCATCTCCAAATAGACAGTTTGAGATCAATATTGTTCACGGATGAGTCGAAGTCTGTGTTGACTTTAATGATGGAAGAAAACGTGTGAGGAGACATAGGAATCAATGAGTTCGCGACTGTTACATTACAGAGCACGATATATTCGGTGGTCCTTCTATGCTTGTGTGGGGTGCAGTCTCGTTTTGTGGCATCACAGACCTCTGTCTCATTCAGAATGGGTAGTTAACAAGCTTATTTTATCGGGATGAGATATTGGACAGGTTTGTGCGACCGCATGTAGTGGAACCATACTTATGTTAATGGTCGACCACTCCCGTCCACACATAGCTCACGTGGTCAACTACCTGGATCAGGAGGAATTGAGCGTATGGTATAGTATTGACATGTTCGTTCTCCTGACCTGAACCCATAGAACACGTATGGGACATTCGTCAAAGGCGTATAAGTGCTAGGAATGTGCAACCGTAGACCCGGGAGGACTTTTATTTTATTTTTATAATTTAATATTTTATTTCAAAAGTAAACATTTGTAAGTCATATCATACAATAATGCATAAAGATATTATCAAGATATATATATTCTATCAAACAGTATTTTATTCAAGACATGTTCATAGACTTAACCAACAAAGATTTCCAGTGAAACAGTTTAGTTATGTAGAGAGTAGATGAAGAAAATAGTTCATAGAAGAAAGGAAGAGAAGTAAGACAGACAAATAATACAGATAGAAGAAGTGAAAATGTACGATGAAAGAAGTAGAGTTTCGGTTTGTCTAATTTGGTGTCTAATAATTATACTTGATCGATCAGTTAATAAAGTTCGCCATTTTGTCTCATGGGTCTCTAATTTATCGTTCGCAAGTGCTATACATTTTTCAATTTCGATTCGTCTGTATAGATAAGTCTTGAAACAAATAAATTTAGGAATGGTGTTTGTGCATTTATTTCTAAAAATAAAATACTTTCCACTAATAATCAAGAAGTTTTTTTATAGTGTTATTGATAGAAAAAATTGTTATGCCAAAAGATATAGTGTCAAAGTTCAAATCTATGAATAAGTTTAAGCCGGAAATGTATGTTTTTAACTCCGACCAAAACGTTTGAGCAATATTACATTCCCAGAACAAATGATTTACAGATTCAATATGAATACTGCAAAAGTCGCAGAGATTGGACTGAACAATATTGCATTTGAATAAAAATTTATTTGTCGGTACTATGCGCATTAAATATTTATATTGAAATTCTCGGAGTTTCGTATCTATAGTTGCTTTCATTGGCAGCATATATATTTTTTTCCACGTTAATGTAGTATTTGTAAAAGCTTCCCATTTTTTCTCTGATTTAATTTCTATTTTTCTGTCAATATTCATTTGATATTCATATAAACATTTATTGGCCCGTTTAGCCTTTAACAATTTGTTTAGGAGAGTCTCATCTCTTTTTATATTTATATTTTCTAACTTCAATTTTGATTTCCAATCTTTTGGTATACTTGATAGTATAGACATATAAAATAAGAAATCGTATTTAGGGATCTCATATATATCAGTTAGATCTTTAAACGTGTAAAACTCTTTTTTTCTATAATCATATAATTGTTCTATAAATTGTATTCCTCTATCAAACCAGGACTTTTTGAAAATTGTTTTATTTCCTACTTTTATGTTTGAGTTATTGCAAATGATTTCTTTACCTATTGATTTTGAAAGTGAATGTGTTGCCATGCAATTACAACGTCTTGCAAACAACCGTTGTTTGGAATTAACACTTTCATATCTGATTTATTTAAGTTACATTCAAATAACAATTTACTACCATAATTTGTAATTTTATCGGCATAAAAAATCTTCCATTTGCCGTTATTTTCAGAGTCAAATATTCGTCTTATCCAGCCAGCTTTTAGAGATATCAAAAAAATATTTAAATCGATCATTTTCAGTCCTCCATCTTCGTACCCTCGAGTAATTACTTCTCTTTTAATTTTATCAGGTTTGTTATCCCATAAAAAATTAAACATGGTGTCGTTTAGACTTTTTATATATTCTTTTGGAGGGTTCGGAAGTACTGTCAACGGGTAAATCAACTTGGGCAAAGCAAAGGATTTTAGCACAGTAATTTTCCCAAGGAGTGTCAGCTTTCTGTGCTGCCATTGTTTCAAACAATTACAAAAAACATTTATCTTAGGTATTAAATTTGATTGGAAGTTTTTTGATTTGTCAGTATGAAACACCATTCCTAATGATTTTACATTATCAGAGCACCAGTGAAACTTTTTGTTCGCACAGTAGATTGTAGCATTATGTTTTAGACGGCCCGCTCTTAGTACAGTACATTTGGATGTATTTAAATTGAGACCAGAAATAAAGCTAAAATTATCTAGTACATCAATTAAAGTTGTAAAAGATTTTTTTGATCCGTCTGTGATGAATGTGGCATCGTCTGCAAATAATGATTGCTTGAACTCATGTCCTTTGATGTTAACACCTTTTATGTCTGTATTAGTATATATTTCATATGATAAAAGTTCTATGCATAAAATGAACAGATAAGGGGACAATGGACATCCCTGGCGTACTCCTCTGGCAATAGTAAAGAAATCTGACATGTGTCCATTATTAAGGATACAGCTTTTTGAATCGGAGTAAAATAGTTTTACCCAATTTATAAGTGATTCTCCAAAGTTGAAGTGTTTAAGACAGTTTATTATAAAACCATGATCTAAACTATCGAAAGCCTTTTCAAAATCAGAAAAGAATAAAAGGGATGAAATATCAAAGTCTTCTATGTATTCTAACATTTCAAATAGTAGTCTAATGTTTTCACCATTGTATCGTCCTTTAATAAAGCCTGTCTGTGCATTACTTATGATATAGGATAAGACCCGGGAGGACTTTGTAAACGCCCTGATGGAGGAACGGAGGAAAATTCCGCGGGTTGAGATCCGGAAGCTGATTAGTAACTGCCGGTCTCGGTGCATAAAAGTTATTGATGCTCGTGGTGGATATGCACGGATGCTAACTTGATGTTTGGAGTGACAGTTAATTCATGGAGAAGCGTTTCAAAAATGTCTTAAAACAGTTTATTTTTATTAGTCATTTAACTTAGTGTTTACCCAAGCTTTTTAACAAATCAGTTTTTAAAGATGAAGATTTTACTACACGCAGTCTACGCTGTTATGACTATCGATAAAACCTATGGTAAACTCTAAGCCGGATAGAGTCTTTGAAGAGAAATCTATATTGTCATACATTTAATTGATACGCTCGAACATATCAATAGTAACGAATATATCAATAATAACGAATCAATAGTAAAGAATATATCAATAGTAACGAATATATCAATAATAACGAATATATCAGTAGTAACGAACATATCAATAGTAACGAATATATCAATAGTAACGAATATATCAATAATAACGAATATATCAATAATAACGAATATATCAGTAGTAACGAATATATCAATAATAACGATTATTATATAACCTATAAATAGACGCGTTTTCATTGGCTAAAAAGTAATTTTTTAGAAAAAAAATCTAGCGATATTGACCTGTTTTTTTGATATTGACCTGTTTTTTTTATATTGACCTGTTTTATATAATTGTTTTTTTGATATTGACCTGTTTTATATAATTGTAAATTGAGGGTTATATAATAAAACAGTTATGGACTTTTCAGCTGTTATACATGATGTTGATATGCACCAAAAAATCATTATTGACCTCGGCTATCGCCTCGGTCAATAATGATTTTTTTGGTGCATATCACATCATGTATAACAGCTGAAAAGTCCATAATTGTATAATATATCAATAATAACGAAGATATCAATAGTAACGAATATATCAGTAGTAACGAATATATCAATAGTAACGAATATATCAATAGTAACGAAAATAACAATAATAACGAATATATCAGTAGTAACGAATATATCAATAGTAACGGGTTGTTTATTAATCAAAATTTCCCTTTCCGCCCTTTCCAAAGAAATATCTCGTATCCAAAGAAATATCATCAGTACTCGCAGTTCCACGTTGATTATATCCCAACAATCCAATTTACTATTGTCAGATTGATAAACCACCTGGAACCTTTCTCCCAATGTAACTGTATATAAGGTATATACATAAAGGATCGTATATGAATGCCTGTTTAATACCGAATTTATCAAACGAGTTGGATACAACTGTATGATTCGAGGCTGTTCCGAGCATAACATTAATTTTATGAAAAAGTTTAATAAATTCAATATTTAATGGGCAAAACGTGAGATTCTGCGTATCACATAACTCCAAAGAGCAAACTCATAACAAATATGTATTAGTCTAGCTGTATATATGTATAAATTATCACTCTCCTTTTCACATATCACATCTGATATCATCTTGAGAATTCAGTATCTATACCGAGGTATTGATATTGTTCGAGGGATGATATCAGGTGTGATGTGAGATACGGAGAGTTGTAATGTATTTATCATTAAAGAGGCACTACCTATATCTACGCGATTTTTAATGTAAAATATTAAATACTCAATATTACTGCATTTATATGTATACAAAGCTATTTTATGAGTATTCTAAGAAGAAACACGGTTCGTATTCCAGTTCCGTAAATTATTAATTATGATCAAAACAATATCTTGAATAAAATGCTGCCCAGCTTTTTATTCCTGCCGGAGAACTACGAGTTTTTACGATTTTCTCGGACATGCGCAATGCGATTCAGTTGAACGAAAACAAACTATTCGGGGCAGTTCCGATAGTAAACGAATAGATCGGAACTCTTCGCCAATCCGACGAGTAAGTTCCGATTGTAAACGAATAAGATCGGAAATCTCCGCAATCGGCTTGTCTAAAACAATTACGAATACAATTTCAAAAATCCGATCTTTTCAATCCTGTTTTTCCCAGCAAAACGCATATTGCTTGGGGTGAAATTATTGCAATTTACCTTTTTCATAGTCCTCTTTATAATTAAGTAAAGTTTATATCAATTGGTGGACAAAAATATATAGGTAGAGCCTCTACTACACGCACACAAAAGATTATTTTCAAATATGTTTAGATCTATCAGGTGTGATATGGAAAGTGAAGAGTTGTAATATATTCATCATTGATTACTGAGTACTGAAAAAAAGAGCAAAATCTATCTTTATTTTATAAAGTTTCTTTATTTGGAAATGTTTTTATAACAAAGCGCTCGATTCAGGTATGTTTCTGCGTAAGTCATATAGACGTTCTTAGATAAGTCTCGCATCGTATTAGAGAAGAAAAAAAGCGTACATGACCGTAAACATTTGAAAGCACTAATCTCAGAACGTACTGGATGAATCGAAATATCATTTGCGATATAGGAACTGTTCCTTCTGTAGAATGATGTGCCCTTTATTGTTGAACACAATTTGTTAAATATTAAGAAAGTAATCAAGCAAAAACATACCTGAATCGCGCCCTTTTTTGAAACATTGATTGCACTGAACTCGATAAAAGTGGCAAGAGATCAAATGTCTTTTCACTTGCACCCATTTTAACGGGAATGAAACTTAAACGGACGTTAAAAACGGCCTGCACGTTAATGACGTCAGCTAATTAACGGTTATTGACGTCACTTACTTCCGCGTGAAGATCATATGTCATATCTACGACGGCCAAATTTGACTAACTTTTATTTCTGGTCACCCTTTGTATCTCACTCCCAGCAATCAACGGCGGGGGCATAATAATTATCACAAATAGATCGTATGGAGTAAAGCATACGTTTATATTATATTATTTATATTATATTATATTATATTATATTATATTATTATATTATATTAAATTATATTATATTATATTATATTATATTATATTATATTTTAATATATTATTATATTATATAATATAATATTATATTATATTATATTATATTATTATATTATATTATATTATTTATATTATATCATTTATACTATATTATTCACTAACGACGCTTGCAATCTTCGGAATTCGGAATTCAGAATTCGGCTGGAAAGCACTTATTTTTGACCTTTGACCTCTAAGTGTGATCCTTACCTTGGAGACACGGACTTGGAAATTGCGCGCGACACGTCGTCTTGTTGTGATGAGCATTTGTGCCAAGTTATTTGAAAATCCACCATCCATAAATGTCAGAGTTATTTAACGGACAAGATAGTACGGACGAACGCACTGACGGACGGACGAACGGACTGACAGTGTGACTACCATAAGCTACACTTCGGGGGGCATACAAATAAAAATAATATGCCTCCTGTGAGATTTGAACCAACGACCCCTGGGGTTTCCAATGTACAGGACCCAATATTTAAAACATTTACATAATTAGGAATTAGGAATTAGGAATTCTGAAGTGAAATAAAAAGTTAGTCAAATGGTACATATCAGGTGGTACAAAAACGACGTATTAGGGATAATAACACTATAGTTTAATGATAAATAACGCTGTCATATGATGACGCCTATGTTTGTATGGTCTTCTACCCACGACACAACGAAACTCCCTCGTCGATTTTTAATGTTACGACGAGGAAATGCTGATGCACGCGAAGATGAAAGGAAACGACTGAACGATGCTTCGGGTTAATTGTCATAGTTGTTACACTAGTGCAATAAGACAAATATAAAATTTATTTCTATACCACAGCGCAAGTTGTGTGATACATCTATGTATAATGCTGTACAGTCATTCCATCGTAATACAACTACACCCACGACACGATAAAGCACAACGGTAAGCTTTTTTTATATACATAATTAGTTCTTTCATATTCGGAACAAGACGACTGTACCTTTAAACAATATTAGATGACAATACTAAAAAAATACCTTTTGCATAGATAAACTACAAGTTATTGTACTTCAATGTAATATAATACTGTTATAGGGACACACATGACCCTACACTCAAACCAAACAAAATACAACTTCACCTTTACAACAATTAGAACTAGAAACCTGGTATCTAACATTTTTCAATTGCATCATTATGAATAACATTAAATACTGATAAAGGTGATAATGTAATAGTTCCTGGAAAACCGATAAATTATCCTTATATGCCTATACTTTCCTGCTTCCTTATACATGCGTGTATAGTTAAGTGACTGTTGAAAACTGGAATATTGAGTGTGAATACAGGTAAGACACAAAACAATTTTTAAATTTTGATTATTTAAAATAGATTCCGGCCAACAACAGCCAAATTTTACAACATATGTATACCGTTTGTAAACATACTGACAAAGAGGTATATATATATAATTTACATATTCTGAGAATCCAAATTCTAACCAGCCATGCAAACCCAAAAATGGGAGCTTTGAATTAAGAGTTACCAACTTATATACATTATTATATGACCTGAACACCTAGATAGAGTTTTGATAAACAGTTTTAAAGTGTAATTATGCCGTTATTCTGCAAGTTAATTTCTAACAACCTCAATACAATAACCTATTTACATACATTTTTAGAAACGTTGAACGCATTACATATTATATAATTGCATTCAGGTTACAAAGGGTGTCTTGAGTCCATTTAAATTCAAAACTGCGTGATCCATATATATTTGTAAAACAACACATAGTGGCATGTTATACGTATGAGCTGTTTTACACCTGCGTAAAATAAAAGAAACTAAAAGTTGTTAATAAGAGATACTATGTTACATCTCAGTATTTTACTAATATATATACATATTTATATAAACTGGGTAGTGTTTGGTCTGTCCGTATGTCCGTCCTGCCGTCTAAATTATTGTAAATTCGCCATATGTCCTCACACAATGAAAACAAAACAAATTGGGGTTATTCAGTAGATACCCCGATATGTTGTATTTACTTACTAAATAGGCATTCCAAAATACATGGTGTCCTATTTTGGCACCATGCCACGGCTATATATTCCAAAGAGGCACTTCCTATTACAAATAGCACGTGTCGACGGACCAGAAGATGTATCCCTTGATTTGAGTCTTTATAGCTTTGTTTTAATTTGTATTAACATTCTGTCTCCTCAATGTACATATCTTATAAAGATTTTGCAGAGGATCTTACATAGCGGAGGAAATAACCACAAACAAAGTTCAGATTGTGATACAAGTATGATATTTTGCACAGTGCTTGCAAATATTATATTCAAATGAAAAATAACCTGAGCCAATTTAATTTCAATCATTTTCAAGATGGCCGCCAAATATCCAAGATGGCGACCAAAATACTGTAAATATAAGATACAGATGTATATTAAACTAATACTTTCTCTCATTCACTATAGTTTGGCTTCCACTGTAAAACCAACAATCAATTTTGCAAATATTTCGGCATGATTATGCATTTAGTCAAAATAAAAATATGAGTATACCCCACCCACCACAAACTATGTGTTCATTCTATTCTTTACATTCTGTAGTGGTTATCAGATGTTCGGGTATTCATATAATTGCGGTTATATACGTATTAAAATATGCATAATGATATCCGGATGTACTTAATGACGGAACACACCTACTTACTCTTTGTTATTGCCAATTAAATAAAAAAAAAAACACACAACTCCCATAGAAAACGAAAATAATACCAATATTGACATATTTTAGACTTTTTATTTTGTATGATCTTAAACTTAAGTCTGGACTAATACTATCTTCCAGCGGCGTTTTTTGCTACTGACTGCTAAGGCCGTACCCATATTATCAACCCCTTATGGTTGTAGTGTCGCATGTTTTGCTTCTATTTTCCCTTATAATTGTTGTTTGTTTTTAATGTATGAGTTGGTTGATTGTGTTCTGTGAATGCTACATTTCCTGTTCGAATTGTTTAGCTACTTTTAAACTTAGTCCTGATAAACTACTTTCAAGTTTGCGTTCTGTTCAAATTGCCACGCATAGCTATATGGCGCTCGCTGTACACGCCAAAGTATCATTTGCAACTGCTACATGTACGGTTTCTTTTCTTACAACCACATTGCCGAAATGCTTGACATAGCTGAAACGCAGAAATACGGTTCCAGTGGTCACCAGCATATGTGCAGACCCATTAAGGCGTATAAAGTATAACCTGATATTTAGTAGTATGCACCTGCACCTATCAATATTTTGTTCAACCTAGGGTGGGGCGGCAGACAAAAAACTATTCCACGTGGTAGGAAATCATACACGAACACGGAGAGTTTGATATTAACTCCTACCAATCTTGCCCCTAGTGATGGGAATTATACATCAATCTTGCCCCTAGTGATGGGAATTATACATCAATCTTGCCCCTAGTGATGGGAATTATACATCAATCTTGCCCCTAGTGATGGGAATTATACATCAATCTTGCCCCTAGTGATGGGAATTATACATCAATCTTGCCCCTAGTGATGGGAATTATACATCAATCTTGCCCCTAGTGATGGGAATTATACATCAATCTTGCCCCTAGTGATGGGAATTATACATCAATCTTGCCCCTAGTGATGGGAATTATACATCAATCTTGCCCCTAGTGATGGGAATTATACATCAATCTTGCCCCTAGTGATGGGAATTAGAAAACAAGTTTGTACATCTGTTTAATAACCGCTGGGTATGACCACCCCACCACCTCCTCCGCCCTAGGACCACCACACAGCTGCATACCTGACTGAGACCATTCACATCCTGCTTGATAGCCACATCGATGTGCATGATGTATTAATGTAGCTTGTTGGTGGAATTTCAAGAGTTGTTTTGTATAATGGCTTCATTTACCACCCGTGTACTGCTTTATTTTTTATACATAACACATGAAATATCACCTAAAGCATCATAATCTGATTCATCAATACTGCTAGGCATGTTGCTGAGGTTTACAACATTTTCTGTTACAGTTTCAAGTATATATTCCAAGTTTGCCATGCATACTTCCCCTTTCCCGTGGAAGGTTGCAACGGTTTAGAAACATGTGAAGGCATGAAATAAAAAAAATGCTCCGGTCTTTGGACATAACTGGAGCACGATGTAATGTATTCATAGCCATTTTAAATCCTTAAATCCTTCCCTCTTCCATAGGCAATCCAAAGCTGACCTATGCCAAAGTTCTTAGGGCGTTTTGATGACAACCACGTCAGTGTCAGAGCCGGACATTATAACTTCCCTATACCCGTTCTTGAATTAATGTTTTCCACATATACTTATTTGTGTGTGAGCCCCTACATGGTTACATGGTGCACGTTTATCTTTCTCAATAGACATATTAACTGCTGTTTGTCTTATCTGCTGTTACAACAATTGGCTTTGTTTAACATGCCTACGACTGATTTTGCGATTAGCAAAACCAGATTTATTTCGAGATAATCGTAAAATGTTTTGACACTTAGCCGAGACTTTGCTTGAATCTCAACCATTAATCCTACCTGAACCTCTGGTATACCCTGTACTGCTTAATTGTTCGAAGTATCACTCAAACATTTGTCAATTGCGACGTAGATCTTGTTTTATTTTCGAATAAAAACTAAAAAATCGGAAAAAAGAGATTTCAGTCAATTTATCTACATCGATACACAACTGTTGGTGTTCCGGGCTTGCTTGAAAGACATAATTATGTAGCTGAATCAGTCTCAGAATCCTCTGTGAGACATGCAAAGAAGATGCTATGTTATTGTCTTGACCCAACATGCAAGGAAGTTATGTTATTGTCTTGAACCAAACGTACTTATTTATGCATAACAGTCTGCTACTCATTTATCTACAACCCATGTCTGATCAATATTAAAATGCTGCTAGCATCATCAACATATCCTCTATATTTTATTTGGGCCTGCACACGAATGTTAAAATATCTTATCTCATTTCAGGTCTATAATAAATAATATCAAACACAACAATAGCGTACAGTGTATTGTTATTCAAATATGCCACCCATTTCTATATCAACAAAACATTATTATATACCAACGGATATCCGCTCTTGTAACTTCTTTTACTGGATAGGGCTCATTCGCTTTAGTTTCAATTCCATTAAAAAACAAAAGTCGTATTCCTAATTATTTTACATCCAAAATAGACTGACTAAAATCTGACTAAAACTCGCCCTCGTTTTAAACGTCTATAAATTTAATTTGATGTTTCCCTACACGTATAATAATTAAGAAATAGAACATCGTTTACTGTGAATTATAGTTTAATATACCACGGTTTGGAGTTGAATTGTAAACACTAATTTCACGAGCCCGAAGGGCGAGTGAAATTATTGTTTACAATTGAACGACAAACCGTGATATATTATAGATAATTCACCGTAAACGATGTTCTATTTCTATTCTAATACCCCTAAAATGTGAAAATAACGCACACATCTGAAATCTTTCGCATTGCTTTGCTTGCTCTCCTAACGTTGCATACATTACAATGCGGGATGCGCAATGCGCAATGCTTATTCTCCTAACGTTGCAACAATTACAGTGATATATCGTTCAATATAACGAGATATTTTAAACTAGGCTATATAGTGCGGGTGTATTAAAATGATCCGTAATGGTCATAAACACAGTTTTCCTCTTAAAAAAACAATTATTTTACAATTTAAAAGTACATTACATGTGGTATACATTTAGATTATATCACAACAGTTATGATGCACGTCGATTCAAATTTAATATGTAACTTGACAAAAAAGGAGCAAAACATCGTTATTTCAAAACCACAGTTTGAAGTATATTTTGTATAAAAGGAAAGTACTTTTAATAGGCCCTTAAAGCGTGTACTGTAGCTCGGGGGACAAGGTCTGAGTGGTAAATAAGATCAGCGCATCTCAAGCGCGTCTTATCGTAATGTAAATTGCGTGTGACAATTCTGACATGCGTATGCTGTTTCACAAAAAAGGTAATGTTAAACCATTTTGTAAACTAAAATCTAAATTTCCTACGTACCTCCGAAATACTTAGATGGGGACCATTTACATTAATACTCTGATCAGAAAATATCCGGGTTACTAATGGTATTATACAGGTATGTTTTTAAACACTCGACAGTTAGCTAAGTTTACTCTACCCACGCAACAATGAATACATGTACATATCAATATAAAATGTTTCCTATACAATATTTTCCTTAATGTGTGTAATCTATACTATGACGGTAGCTGTGACTTAAAGCGGCATGTGTACAACTGAGAAGTCTTATTTTAAAATTGTTTAAGTTTCCTAGAAATAATTGAATTGTGTGTCGATAACCCTTTGATTAATTACTGTTTCTGAAACATATAAGAGTCCATGTGTCTCCTAAAATACAAAAAATGTCGATAATAAATGGGGTAAAAACACACACCCAACGATTTCTGTGTTAAGCTTCCAGAATGCAGGATTTTGAATAGTTTAAAAAAAATGACGGGAGACCATGACCTCGGACCCCTAATAAACTTGTACCTGGTGATCAAATGATAAATGGGCCTGCACATTACATTTAACCTTGCTACGTCCCTGCAAGTGTGTGTTCAGGTCATATAATAATGTAAATGTGCCGATTAAAAGTATAGGTTTATTCACGGGTTTTTAAAATACCCGTAATTGAATATCTGTCAAATGAATTCGGCGCACCAGTTTTGAGGTGTTGCCTGGCTGGTTAAAGCCGCTTATATTATGTTGATAGAGTCTGGATTCTCAAAATATGTAAGTTATATTATATATAAATGCCTCGTCGTCTGTAGGTCTTGAAACATAGTGTACATATGTTGTAAAATTTGCCTGTTGATGGCGTGATAGGGATTTTAAAGAATAGCTTCTTAATATGTATGGGTGATACAATCAATAATTTTATTTGAATGTAAAAAAATTGGCCGAACACGTTCTTTTTTATGCGAAAGAAACCTTTAATGTTTGTTCTATCCTGATCATTCGTATCATTGTAATCACACATATATAATATAATTTATGATATATACGATTATAGTGTGACTGTTCAAAACGATAATAGCTTTTATTTAGTATATTTAGTATATAAACAACGCATTATAAAATAACGTTTTACTACCAGTTTCTGCATAATAATTTGATATGGTAGCTTTTTTTTGAACTTTTAGGCCATTTTGGCGGCCTTCTTGAAAATGCGTGCCCATTTTGAAATAAGGTGAAAATGAAGTAGCTCAGGTTCTTAGCATGATCAGGACAATCGAGAGAATCATTCTGCCAACGTTCATGCTTGTATCACAATTTGAACTATTTTGCCAGATATATCAGTTATTTCCCCCGCTATCATGAGTGGCGGTGTATTATTGATTGCAATAAACGAGTCGGATAAAATGCATGTAAGACAATAAGGATACATATTTAAGATGTCTGAACGTATCGTATGACATACAATGCAAACAATTGGGATTGCATGTTGTACTGTAAACAAACTCAATGATTCGGTACTCATTTGCATCTGTACTACACTAGTGTATTGCGAGAAATAAGTCATGGTTTTATTACCCTCACAGAATCCATGTTAT
>JAWPHD010015844.1:0-53031 GCA_037043455.1 Cyrtodaria siliqua
TCTTAACCACTTCACATATTTGAATGAAACTTCACACATGTATTCGGCATCAATGGAAAATATGCCAAATACAATTCATGTAACGCCAAATCCTATTTTTATCAAAGCTATACCCTTTTTTAACATATGCAAATGAATGTGCATTAACAAACCTTTGATATATAATGGACTCTCCTCAGAGTCAGGTTATATAAAACCACACATCTCAAGACTTTGTAATCTATACATTTATGGATCTATACTCCATATATATATCGGACTCTCCACAGAGTAAGGTTATATAAAACATAACATCTCCAGTGTCTACTCTATATATTTATATATCTATACTCCTGATATATATCAGACTCTCCTCAGAGTCAGGTTATATAAAACCATCCGTCTCCAGTGGCTATACTCTATATTTTTATATATCAATATTCCTGATATATATCGGGGTTACATAAACCCATCCACCTCCAGGGTCTTTAATCTATACATGTATGTATATATACTCCTGATATATATCGGACTCTCCTCAGAGTCAGGTTATATAAACCATAACATATCCGGTGTCTATAATCTATATATTTATTTATTGTATACTTTCATATTGTCCCGTTTAGTTTGCATTGAGCTAAGCGTGCAATATTCTACGATATTGCACGCATTGATATTGCACGGGAACGTTTGCTCGTGCTTGCTAAGAGCCGCGAAATAGAAATAAGGAACTACTTTCAAATAAAAATAACGGAATCCTTCCTATAGTGTCAACAAAAAAATACGAGTTTTTTTTCAACCTTTTATGGCAAAAATTGATAAAATAATTCAAATGGTCACTCACCCACTGTTTTTAACGTTATCGAATAGTAAACAAACTTCAGAAAATAGCTTGATGTTTTTAATGACGTCATCCGACGTCGACGTCGTTTTCGCGCAAAATGATCATCCACACAAAATGAAACTGAATGGCAAGATAGGAATTCCATCAAAAGCTATAAAAATAACACAAATACAATGAAAAGTAATAGTCATACAATTAACATTGATCAAAAACAATATGAAAGTATACAATAAAAAGGTTATTGAATTTGTATGGCTAAATATTACTTGGAACTCGTTGTTTTGGCGCAGGACGACTCGCAAGCTCGTCGTCCTTTGCCAAAACAACTCGTTCCAAGTAATATTTAGCCATACAAATGCAATAACCTATAATATCTATACTCTTGATATATATCGACTCTCCACAGAGTAAGGTTATATAAAACATAACATCTCCAGTGTCTATACTCTATATATTTATATATCTATACTCCTGATATATATCAGACTCTCCTCAGAGTCAGGTTATATAAAACCATCCATCTCCAGGGTATATAATCTTTACATTTATGCATCTTTACTACCTACAGGTATGCATATATACTAACTATATATATCGGACTCTCTTCAAAGAGTCAGTTTGTATAATACCATTCATTTTCAGTGTATATACTCTATCCATTTATATATATCTATACTCCTGATATATATCGGACTCTCCTCAGAGTCAGGTTATATAAAACCTAACATATCCAGTGTTTATAATCTATACATTTATGTATTTACACCATTGATACATATTGGACACTTCTCAGAGTCAGGTTATATAAAACTTAACACCTCAAGTCAATAATCTATATATTAATATATCTATACTCATGGTATATATCGGACTCTCCTCAGAGTCAGGTTATGTAAAACCTAACATATCCAGTGTTTATAATCTATACATTTATGTATACATTCCTGATATATATTGGACCCTTCTCAGAGTCAGGTTATATAAAACCAATAATTTATATATTAATATATCTATATTCCTGGTATATATCGGACTCTCCTCAGAGTCAGGTTACATAAAACCTAACATATCCAGTGTTTATAATCTATACATTTATGTATTTACACCACTGATACATATTGGACACTTCTCAGAGTCAGGTTATATAAAACTTAACACCTCAAGTCAATAATCTATATATTAATATATCTATACTCATGGTATATATCGGACTCTCCTCAGAGTCAGGTTATGTAAAACCTAACATATCCAGTGTTTATAATCTATACATTTATGTATCTACATTCCTGATATATATTGGACCCTTCTCAGAGTCAGGTTATATAAAACCAATAATTTATATATTAATATATCTATATTCCTGGTATATATCGGACTCTCCTCAGAGTCAGGTTACATAAAACCTAACATCTCCATTGTCTATAATCTATACATGTATGCATATATACTCCTGATATATATCGGACTTTTCTCAGAGTCAGGTTATATAAAACCAATAAATTATATTATTAGTTATTAGGATTCTTGACAGGGGACATGAGCTCACATTCCTTATTAGGATTCTTGACAGGGGACATGGGCTCACATTCCCTGCCTGGAAATATTTCCAGGCAGGGAATTTCCAGGCAGGGAATGTGAGCCCATGTTCCCTGTCAAGAATCCTAATAACGAATTTGTCATACTTCAAAGTTGTAACCATTTATTTAAGAAAGAAAACAGCCAAAACACGATTTCATTTTTATTGCGCCAATTTCCCCGTACCGTGCCTCTAACTAGACGTTGTTTACTTTCGTGACGTCATCGAACTAACGTCGTTAAATTTGGCGGATTTTTTAAAAAAAATAAACGTATTTTGTCACTATGTTAATGTTTTATTATCTGTAAAGTTGCAAAAAATACACTTACGATTATTTCAGACTTTTACACACATTGGAAAGCGCAGAAAAGCGATAGGAAGGAAACAATCGGCGGTTTCCAAAACGAATCGGCAACGTTATCGTCGCCTTTTAGTTTTTGTGTATTGGAGTAATGGGGTACCTACTGGGAATTCGTCCTATGTTCACGTCTCGAGACGTAGACATGGGCTCATTGACCAATGAAATCCTGAGAATTTTAATGCAGTATGACAAATTAATATATCTATATTCCTGGTATATATCGGACTATCCTCAGAGTCAGGTTACATAAAACCTAATATCTCCATTGTCTATAATCTATACATGTATGCATATATACTCCTGATACATATCGGACTCTTCTCAGAGTCAGGTTATATAAACCCATGCAATTCTATGGTCTTTAATCTATACATATGTTTCTATACTCCTGATATATATATATTTATATCGACTCTCCTCAGAGTCAGGTTATATAAAACATAACATCTCCAGTGTCTATACTCTATATATGTATACATCTATACTCCTGATATATATCGGACTCTACTCAGAGTCGTCGTACAACACATAACATCTCCGGTGTCTATACAGTAGGGGAGCAGCCTTGATATTTTCCTACATCTTTCAAATATCGCAACCACGCTTGACAACGAAAAGTATTACGTCACATTTCGGCAACGTCAAAAAAAAAAAAATGTCCGCCATTTTGAATTTTTTAAAACGCATAATTTGGAAAATTGTGACAATTTTTGATCATGAAATTTCATTTCCCCTTTAGGTTTCGTGATTTTCGTCTGTACCGACTTTTTTTTTAGAAGTTCTACTGCGTGATAAATTCAGACCCGCTTTGTAAAATGTCGAAGCGAGGGGCGATAACTCTAAAAGATGCCATCTTTAGAATACGATTAAAATGACAACAACCGTGTGTTTTTTGTTAAATAAAGTACGAGGAGATACTTGAATTGTTGTTTTAGCTCACACATTACATGAATTTTGCTGCATATCACGAAAAGCATGTTATTTCTTTATCAAAAGTACACGAAAACACGAATTGTTTGATTTAACTGTAATTTTGACTCGACTGACCTCGCAAGAACTGCAGGCGCGTATTCGATGGAGCGGGTAGTATTGGGCACCCTCTCATATGTGGAAAGTTTACGTAACAATCGCTACTGTTCAAGATGGGAGTTGGGATGGAGGGAAGGAGGGGGAGGGCATCTGAACTGAGATTTAAAAGGATGCGCCCCATCCCCATCCCACCCCAACCAAAATCATGAAAGCTAGTTTGTTTTTGAAAGCTCTTCCAAGCATACAGTACATTCTTAAACATATTCAGATAATATATTTGTTGCTGTGTTTTTGACTAGACTGTCCAGTGTCTAATTGTCATCCGCAACTTGGCGCAGTCAGTAGCGCAGCGGATTTGTAACCGGAGGTGGTGCCACTGAGTTTTGTCGGTGTGTTCTTGGGCAAGACACATTCCCTTAGCCTCATCCGTCGGATGGGGACGTAAACAGGGTGGTCCCGCTTATAGGTCTATCATCCGAGCATGTTAAAGAACCATAGGAATCTGTACGATAATAAGGGTAGTGCACGGTTCCCGGATTCCTATGTATCCTTCCCCTCTCTCTGAGGCGGCTCTAAATAACCTGTACTGTGTTGATGAGCCGTTAAATATTCAATTCAATTCATCCGCAACTGCACTCAGCACTGTCATATGTACTATAGCTGTCCCATGCTAGTATCATGAATCAACCGTGGAATATATCACCCACACATAAAAGGGTTTGAGGGCCCCATCTTACTTGTATTAGTTTAAATATAGACCATTTGTCGGTTGAAACCTAAGATGAATATTTTATCAGACAGAAACACTGTCGTAATACTTATACTGATAGCATCGAAGGAAAATAAAGAAGGCCATTTCTTTTACTTTATATTTTTAAAGTTGAATTGTGTTTTATGTCATTATAGCACATTTTAGGCCATATTTCCTGGGTAGAACCAGTACTGTGTACTTACTGCTATCTGTAAGAATCGACACTTTCTCACCTACAAGTTGAGCTCCCAGTGGGAATTGAACCCGCAGCGGTGAGAGGTGAAGATGAGAATGTATACAAATATAAAATGCCAACCGAACATCTCAACTCAATATGTCCATGGGACTTGAATGAACGCACTGAAAACAATCCGTGGAAAATTGTACTATGCAAGAATATATATTCATAAATATTTTTTTTTTTAGATAACTAACACCATATGCCGCCTCACCTTTCATTGGTAAACAATAAACATTTAAGGTACATATTCAGGCCTTAAATATTATCTTTCATGACTAAGTAAAAAATATGTAACAAGTCAGATATCAAAATGAATTATTTATTTGATTTAAAACATTTTATTTCAAATATTTACATCAAAACATCCCAAATATAAAGGGTATTACATAAAAAATTAAATTGCATCATACAATAATTGTTTTTATTTATTAAAGGGACACACAGCATTTATCAAGTTTTTATCAAGCATTAAAATGTAATTTATTTTCACTTTACACCCGCTTGCATATATTTAAATTATAAGTTATAACATTTTGGAGTTTAAAAAAAAGAAGATTGCTGCATGTCCCTTTAATATGTAATTGTTTATATGGTGCAAGCCAATTTGAACATATGTGGGGTTATATATATATACATGTATCTGTTTGTTATTTTTTTGGTGAGGAAGACCACTCACTTTTCTTCTGGGTATAACCGGTAATATACACCTCCTGCCATCTGTTATTCCACAAACTTTTATATAATCCAATAAAATTCAGAAAACATTTTAATCCAATAAATAAATTGGGCACGGCCGGTCAGATTAACAGAAACACATTTATATTTTCATATTAGCCCTTATTTTGAGCCACTCCAATGAACTATCCAGTTAATGTCGCCAACGATCCACCTTGTGTCTACAGTCGGATATGCATGTTGATATGATATTGTGCTGGCTGAACTGGTGATCCTCTTACTAGACATATTTTTCTTGAAGTTGATGCTAGTACTGTCCGTATGAGGTATTGCTGATTCATGATTCATAAAAAAAATAAAATATTGTACACCATCTTGTTATTATATACTATTCTTGTTCGTTTAAGTATTTCTGATTCTGTTGTTAATGTTGTAAAAAGTTATATGTGACTACTTGTTTCAATAAAATCCTCCCATATATATTGGGACATCACTAACTAGTTTCAGCTAACTCCCAGCATCTCAGGACTCCAGGCTCTGAAAATAAAAATGACATACATGATATTTTGTTTCAACTTAAATAGGTAACAAGTTGTAGAACTGAAATATGTAAATGAATAGTGATTATAGAACTTTTTTTACATGTACAATAAATTAAAAATAATCGTTTTCTGCTAAATCAACACATTTATTACCGGTATACCTTATTTAGAGCCGCCCCAAATGACACATAGGAATTCGAGAACCTGTCTTACTCTTACTAATGTATATATTAATAATTTCTATGGTTGTTTATCGTGCTTGGAGGATAGACTCCCCAGTTTCAATCCCAATCAAACAAAAGAGGCTGAGGAACAAACAAGACTGAGGGAAGATGTATTGCCCGAAACCATAGACGAAACTCAGTGGTGCATGTGTGACTTGAACTGGAAGCTCCAGATTGCTATCATCCACCATGCTATTGCTGGGCCATGCCAGCACATTATGTTAAGTCGGGGTCTTGGTTAAGTTTAATAATTTAGATGTAATACAGGGACCTTTTTATTTTGTTTGTTTAATTTTACATATGTACTAAGCACAATAATATGACCTATTTATGTGTCGATGTGCTGTAAAACACCATTTTTATTTTTAGTATAAAAAGTCTGAGACTAAGTGCAGGCACAGACCTAATAACAAATTATTAATATGTCTGTGGTGCAGGACTGGTGCACAATGCCACATATTTTGCAAAGAACAAACATTGATAAATTCATAGATTTTTTGAAGCTGCGCTTACCTACATACTGGCTAATACAAGGCTCTTGATGTAGTTATACTGTGAGACTGGGAAATTTGACTTGAATCTGGCTATGGTAATACTGCACACTGCCTCTAGCTAACTTAGTCTTAGCAGACCTGAAAAAAACAAGTCATATATGATATTGTTTCATTTGTTTTTAATATTAATAACTCTGTCCAACTTTCTCAATGCTAACAATGTCAGCATTCCATAACATTTTACTTAAAACACAACTGGAATTGAAAGTGGTGCTTTCCAGAAGATGATACTGTCCAAAATGTAAGTCACAGGTGGCATTCATGAACAAATAGTAGATTTTCAAGGCTTACATTTTCATCAATTATTCATCACTCATGTGTTCTAAAAAATTATCAGAATTAAGTTAATATATATCAACCACCACCGTTTTACATGTTTCAACGTTAAACACTTGTCATACAGAAATTAAAAGTGTATTTACTTACAAAGGCTACAGTGCAGACAATGCCATGACCCATTTCAGGCATTTGCTGGTGTGTTCCACTTTTCAATTTTAATTCTCTACATTGTCTACTGTAATAGATCTATTTGTTTGTATTTTGTAAATTACGCACTCATGCAAAACTTGGAATTGTATACGATCGTGATTGTAACACTGTTTTAATTCTACTTCTGTGCAAATAAATTGAAATAATCCATCGGTCACTGTCAATCGGGCCGTATGTGTAAACGATCTATCTGTGTATGTACACGGATCAGCATTATTTGACCTTTGAATGTGTGTGAGCTATTTTTAGCACATTCCTTAGCTATTTATAAACGTTCAGTTCAATTCACAATATTTAGTTTCTGTGACTGTGTATTGACCATATGATGTTAATTTGTCCTGGGAGAAGTGGGTTTGTGGCCTGCGACTGACTGGCCCTGGGCTGGGTGTTTTTCTGTGTCGCCGCCATTTTGATAGCCTCTGAAAGAGTGAAATGCAGGTACCAACTTTCAAAACGGGCACGCAAAATGTATATTCACGAAAAAATAAGAAATTTTCAAAAAAGGTAGATCAGGTAATGATCTTCGACTCCTGTCAATTTCAACAATATTTAAGAATATACAATTTTTGTACCCGTTTTGAAACATTGGCAATTTCGAAGAAAACAAAAACTAGTTTTTTTCGATCTTCGCATTTGTACCGCGATTTCCGACTATGATATCTCAATAAAATTTTGATTGGTTGAGTTAAACCTGTAACACTACGCAAGTTTATTAACTGAATCTATTTTATTTATTATAAATTCACCCAGATCTGAGTCATAAACTTATTATTTGTGACAGCTTATAAAAATAATGCACGTTATACAAAACATTGTTGTTGGTTTGTTAAAAATTGGCGTAAACTGCTATTTTGTAAAGAGGTAAACACGAACTCTTTTATACGCAACGTTATGTGTGCAGGGGCGTACCTAGAGACATTTTGATGTGAAGGCCCAAAGGGCCTGCACATTAAAATGTCCTCATAATACTAGGGGGGTCCGGGGGCATGGCCCCCCCGGAAATTTTTTAAACTGTAGATAGCCTGTGGTGCGTTTTGGCGTATATTTGGTCACTTCAAAAGTGATAAAACCGTCTTCAAATTTTTACTAGAAATTGAGTACCGACCAGAAAATAACATAGAGTAACACAATACACATTTGACTATATTTTCATAATAATTTGACATTCATTTCACACGAAGTCTAGTCTTCTCCTCTTCTCAGCAGCGAACGATGGCCTCAACGGACACATCGATGTCTCGATGGCTGTGTAATACTGCAAGCCCAGACAGACGGTTGTCGGTCATTGTCGATCTGAGGTAATGTTTTACCCTCCTCATCACGCTGAAGGAGCGTTCAGCAGTGGCCGATGTTGTTGGCAAAGTCAACATCACCAGAAGTATTGTGCGAACGGACGGGTAAAGTATGCAGTTAGCTCGCGGAAGCGTCTCTAGTAGTCTGCTTGGTTTATGGGTAGTATCATCTGACCATTTCGTCTGTAAATAGAATATGGAAAGACAAGAACATATACAAGAGTACACAATTTCCACAAATTACGCTTGCCAAAACACGAGAAAATGGGATTTACTAGAAGATTGAACCGAAATGCAAACATGATAAATTATGTAGTTCACGTAGACGTTATGTTAATATTGCAATGCGTACAGAATACCCGGACAGACGTTCCGGAACGGACATACATAAATCGATATACCTTCTTTAAAAAGGACTGTAATCTATTTAGCAAAATATGTAAAAAAATATATGTATTATCTTATTAAAATGTACGATACTTATCGGCGAATTAATATCATTTATAAGATGCGTGCATGTAATTGGAAGACTACTACATTGTATATATAATTATAGATAAACATACCCGCCACCTGCCTATTTCCTTCAGATAAGCATCATGGGAACCAGTTATATCGGCGCCGTATGTGTCATAGAGGCTATTAACCATCTCATCAGTAAGCATGCCAATCTTTGCCGGAAGGAGGTACTGGGCTATGTCGCAGTCAACTGCCTGAAAAACAAATTCATTTAAACAAATATTAAATTCTATAATTGTATTGTTTGCTGCCAGTAGATCTACAAAATAGTAATGTACAGACAGGTACACTTTCTTATAACTGATAATAAATATGTCGGTTTATTTCGATTTTCTTTTAAAAAATAAAGCGCTATGAATGTATATCATAATCATGTTGGTCATTACATTTTTTGTATGTATTATACAGCCAAGTATACGTTCGCATGTGAACAAGAGAAAGTTCAATTCCCACTCGTGACTCGCACTTAACTATCAATAGTTTTATAATCATTTAAAAAACGTAAATTTGCTTAAACTCAGATGGTGACGTTATCAAACGTCTGTTACAAGAAACGTTCGGTGTTACCAAAGAAAATATTTAATTAGCGTCCAGACTACAGTACTGAAACTCAGGAAAGCAACATTATTTGCGGTTCCGGTTCGGTTTCGGTGCATTTCATACATCATAACTAGAGTAGAAAACATTGTGAAAAACGAAGCCATTGCTCGTACGAGCAATGGCTTCATTTTCCACAATGTTTTCAAAAGCTTATTTACTTGAATAGTTGATTCTTTGGTAGTTTGAAACCGTTCTGCGTTCATTTATTTTGCGATCGCGGTGCATTCCGGTTACGGTTTCGGTTCATATGTTGCTTTCCCGAGTTTCAGTACTGTACGTAAATACCTGAAGATAGTTTGTCAGTGCGACAGTTCCACTCAGAATATGTTCCGCAACAACTAGGGCGACTATAAACTCGAAACGAAGTATGCCAGCGAGGTGTAGACCGGCTTTCTCATCATTGTCGTCATGGAGGACTTCTAGCGCTTGGACGACGACCGGAAATGACGTCTTGAAAGTATACAATGCATCGGCTCTGCTTGACCATCGCGTTTCACACAGAGTCCTTAACTTTGACCGTCCATCCATTGACTCTTTAGTGTTCTGGTCTCTTTCTAACGCATTGTAGTATGCCTCTAGTCGCTTAGCAGAGTAGTCAAAAGCAAACGCTATGTCCTGCACTGTGCCCATCATTGTTCGCACTGCCGGTATGTTACTGCTATGTACTAGTGCCAGATTTAAGGAATGTGCCTTGCAGTGAATGTAGTTTGCGAGTGGTGCGACCTGACGAATCCTAGCCTGAACCCCGCTAAACTTGCCACTCATGTTGGATGCTCCATCATAACACTGTGCTCTCAGGTAACTAATGTCAAGTCCATGTTTCTCTATTTCATTCAAAATCATTGCGCGACGTTACGGTCTCACACCTCTATTATCTCCCCTGAAAACTCACGGACCTAGAGACAAAAGGAAAACAGAAAATAAATCTATTTTTTCTCAATTTTAGGCAATTTTTAATTTGAAAAATAGGTTTTTCGTTGCTTTAGCATACATCTGCAGTGTAAAAGACAGATGATACAGAAAATCCCATGTTGATATGAGGTTTCATTCAAATTTCAGAATTGTTTGACCGAAGCACCACATATTCAAATAGATAGTGTATGACTTTTGTATTTTCCATAGGGTTCACAAAACATGAGCGAGAAAAAAGACCAACCTGGCTAACTTATGTATTTTATTGTTTTAAATTACTGGTCTTGGCTATACTGAAGATATTAAACCAACAACAATGTCTGCTGCCCTGCTTTGAAGCTCAGATGTTGGAAAAAGCTGTACAGTAACCCTATGGGAAAATTAATTGTGGTGTGAGACCTTACGACGTCATTTATTTTATGACATTTTGGCGCTTTGTCTGACGTCGTGGCGGTTCTATGTACATCTGAATTATTTTTTATAAATTTGATTGCAATGTTTTGTGATAAAAAGAATCTTAAACTCGTTCCCATTCCATATAAGATTTATGAAACTCGTTATGAATTATTTTTAATTTTAACTCGCCAAAAGGCTCGTTAAAATTAAAATAATTCAAAACTCGTTTCATAAATCTTATATGAAATGGGAATTCGTTTAAGATCCTCTATATTTATACATCTATACTCTTGATATATATCGGACTCTTCTCATAGTCAGGTTGTATAACACATAACACCTCCGGTGTCTATAATCTATATATTTATGTACCTATGCTCCTGATATATATCGGACTCTTGTCAGAGTCAGGTTGTATAACACATAACATCTCCGGTGTCTATAATTTATATATGTATGTACATATACTCCTGATATATACCGGACTCTTCTCAGAGTCAGGTTACATAAAAAATATAAAAACTAACATCTGCAATGTTTATAATCTATACATTTATATATATATATACTCCTGATATATACCGGACTCTTCTCAGAGCCAGGTTACATAAAACATAACAACTCCAGTGTCTATAATCTCTACAGTTATATATCTATACTCCTGATATATAGCGGACTCTTCTCAGAGTCATGGTAAATAAAACCTAACATCGCCGTTGTCTATAAACTATACAGTTATATATCTATATTCCTGATATACTTGAAATCGGATTCTGCTCAGAGTCAGGTTATATAAATACATCTATCTTCAGGGTCTTTAATCTATACAGTTATATATCTATACTCCTGATATATATCGGACTATTCTCAGATTCAGGTTATATAAAACATAACATCTCCATTGGCTATACTCTATATTTTTATATATCTATATTCCTGATATATATCGGGGTTATATAAACCCAACCACCTCCAGGGTCTTTAATCTATACATGTATGTATATATACTCCTGATATATATCGGACTCTCCTCAGAGTCAGGTTATATAAAACATAACATATCCGGTGTCTATAATCTATATATTTATATATCTTTACTCTTGGTATATATTGGACTCTCCTCATAGTCAGGTTATATAAACATAACATCTCCGTGTCTAAACTCTGTATATTTATATATCTACACTCCTGATATATATCGGACTCTCCGCAGAGTCAGGTTATATAACACATAACATCTTTTAACATCTCCGGTGTCTATAATCTATATATGTATGTACCTATACTCCTGATATATATATATATATATATATATATATACTACTGGATCCAGCCGTTCGTGCCATTGTAAAAAAAGCATCCCTTAATGAACATTTTATAAAATGTTGATATGTGGCATGTTATCAGGAGTTCAATATTTACATATACATGTGTACATGCGTTATCGTCTTTTTTACCTAAAATGCATAGTTTAGGATATACAATTTTACCGTGTCCATTAACGGTTATAACGGCCGTTCGTAGCCATGTCCACGACCGGTCGCAGAATACTCACTGTCATAATATTATCTATACGTCTATGAACGGCTGTTATTTTTCATGTAGATCTACACCCGGGACATTCGAATTTCTTCACCGCAGCACAGTACCTACACCGCAGCATAATGTACATGTACTTAGCCTTGTAGATGGCAGGAGCAGGCCTATTAACAGGTAATAATTGATTATTTCCATCCGAGTTTGATCCATGCGAATCAAGGAAAAGATATTGTAATGTCTTTCAATCATTTCACTGACATTTTAACGTTCTGTTTTACGTACAACCCCTGCTTTTGCAGAGTTTGTTTTCATTACAGCATTGAATGACGATAGTTTTTAACGACTTTTAATCATATTTTAAATTTAATGTGTATTGATAATACGTTTTAATCAAAGGAAACCAGAAAGCAACGTTTCCTGAGTAAGCCATACACATATTGTCAATAAAAATAACGGAATATGGTAGCTACAGCAGTTTATTGGAGGTCGGTGCAGAAATTTTCGGGTACAGCTGACGATCAGCATGGGTACTATCCACCGCCTTTTTTGTAGCAAGGAAAGGTACTTACACCGCAAGCTATGTAGTACACAGCAGCGGCACATACATTCGTTAAAAGTAATAAAATATTTATTTTCTTTCAGGAAAATGTCGGTTTGACTGGCAGTGCTGTTACTGCACTTGTAGATGTGCTTCCTTGACCAGTATAGTAGGGCACACAAGGACCGGGTTCTTACATACCGTGAACAGGTTCTTAATGCCCAAACTGGTTCGTTTGGAGTACAAACAAAAATACATGAACATACTGTTGCAAGCGAATTAGAAGAATTGGGAAAATACATTTGTGTTGATGAAAACATAGTTTATATAAGAGACGATATATCAATGAAAAAATACTGTCCAATCCTGTCAAACTTTCCTCCACATGTGAACAACGAACAGACGTTAATTATTATATGTGTTCGTACTGTAACTTTTCAATAAGTACTTTAAATGGAATAGTTCAACACTGTATAGAGAAGCATGAACACAATATCTTAAAGTACAAAATGTACACATTACAGAAAATAAGTGTAGTAGACAACGAAGTGAAAGTTTTAAAATGTGACACTGGTCATGATTTGAGCAGGAATGCAGCATCCAAAACACGACATTCGTTTACTAATAATAATGAATATGAATTCACTGCTGATAACAATTACTGATAACAATCTACAAGTACAGTATACACAGAAAGTGACCGTATCTCGTACGAAGAAGGGCTTTATGAAATGGAAGAGTTACTTCCAGCTGTACTAAGTACATTAAGTGAAAACGGAACTAAAGCATACTTTAAATTCAATAGGTTGTAAATAAAACAATAAAACATTATGTTCCTCACGAGTGGTAAAATAAGGGAAATTACGCTTGCAAAAAATCCAAAAGTGAAATTAGAAATTATATTTAGAAGGGCTACTTCAACACGGTCGCGATAGTATCTATAGACCTGTTATTTATAGACGGCTAATTTATGCATTAGAACGTTGCATTTCTCCGGTTTCGAAATCGCCAAAGCCAAATATTGAATCTATTAAAAGGATGTCAAAAAAAAAATAGGGAGACCTTTTGTATAATGTTCTTAAATACTTTTTAATGATATTACACACGGAGACTTTATTAACAGCAACATATTGAATATAACTTAAAATCTGTAGTACATTGTCGGTGAATGATTTAATAATAAATATTCAGTAGGCGATGTCAATTATCAGTAAAAATAAAACATCACTTCTTATAGTGTAATACTTAACATCTGAAAAAGACCAGTATTCATGTTTTCCATGGTTGTTTCCCTTATTTATAGATTTGGTGTATACATGTACAAATTAACCAGAAAGAGTTACACTGTTATCATTGCCTAACACTATTCATCGTGTAGTAAGTCGGAAGTAACTGTATTATGTTGTGCGCAAATTATTACCTTAAAGATTTGCAATACCAGCACGAGAATCGCTCTCTAAAAACTGATGTGTTTACTCGTAGTGGGAATGACACAGCTATAAACAAGGGAAAGAATTGGTGCAACTGAATACCGGGAAGCAACTGGCACAGGCTATTTGAGTCCATATGAATCAACTACCGCCTTATAATACTGTTGATAAATGTCGACAAATCCCACGCGAACAAAACGTTCATTTGTAATAATGTCATTTATCAGACACGTACCGACTATGTATTGCCTCCCGGTCATACAAAGATTGATGTAATAATTTATTTCTTAGTGTTCAAGTCCTCAGTATTCATATTGATACTATTCAAAAACAAAAGAGTAGACTTATATTACTTTAAAATGTTTCTATATAACGTGCGGTGTAAGTACCATTGCATGAAGGTATGAGTACCCGTGATTTTTTTGCACTGTCGTCAGCAGTACCAAATAAGCCCTCGGTGTACTGTGTAAAACGTAAAATTACACATCATGCATATATTGCAAGTTAATCAAACTTCTATTTTAGGTCAGATATAGACATGTCTCTTGTGCGCAGTGTCCTAATTATTAAAAACTATACCTTTAGAAAGGAAACTCAATCAAATTCTGTCAAACTGTATCAATCTCTGCATGTTTTCGTAAAATAAATGCTCAAAACGTTACATTTAGTAGCCAATATCTGCATCGATTTGATAAAAGTCCAATTCCGAAGTAGTAGATACCTGCAAACCTGTCAAAAGTGCTTAAATAATTGGGTAACAGTTGTTTTCAAAGACTTACCGTAAGTTCCGACATGGACATTATGCTGCGGTGTAGGTACTGTGCTTCGGTGAAGAAAGTCGAATGTCCCGGGTGATCTAGATAGGTGTATTCTAAGTAGGCTTATTTATCGGTGAACCATTTTATTCATGATTTATCCTGTTAAAATTTGACGTCACGTATTTTATAATATGACGTCACGTTTTCACGTCTCACTCGAAGCCTTAACTTAGATGACGTCAGTGATTATTTTAGTTCTAACAAATAGTCTTGACTCTCTATCGATTAAATGATGAAAAATAAAAATGATGAAAAAAAAATCATATGCAGTATATTAAATGTACCAGTAGATCTAGAGACTAGTATTTAAAGAAACTAACCCGCCAAATAACGGCAAAATTACACTACAAACAGTTTATTAAAACTCTATCCAGGGGTTCAGGTCATATACTAATGCATATACATGTGCCGATAAAACAGGGAAGGTTTATTCATGGGTTCTTGAAATACCCATGATTGATTATGCGTAAAATGAATTATGAGTTGGTAACTCTTAATTCGACGCTACATTTTTGGATGGTTATTAGTCTCCCACGTTCTATAGGTTTGCACCTTGTCCTTCCGTCCGTCCTTCCGTCCGTCATTCCGAATGCTTGTCCGGGCCATATTTTCAATATTATTTGACTTTGAGATACCAAACTTGGTATGTGGATATATCTTGGGATAGCGGTGTGTCGCGAACCAAAATAAGTGACCTGTGACCTCTGTAATAGAAAATGCTTGTCTGGACCATATTTTCAATACTATAACACTTAGAGATACCAAACTTGGGTATGTGAATACATCTTGGAATAGCGGTGTGTCGCGTACCAAAATAAGGTCATTGTGACCTTGACCTTGTTTGACCTGTGACCTCTGTCATAGAAAATGCATAGAAAATGCTTGTCCGGACCGTATTTTCAATAATATAACACGTAGAGATACCAAACTTGGTATGTGAATACATCTTGGGATTGCGGTTTGTCGCGTACCAAAACAAGGTCATTGTCACCTCGACCTTGACCTGTGACCTCTGTCATAGAAAATGCTTGTCTGGACCGTATTTTCAATACTACAACACTTAGAGATACCAAACTTGGTATGTGGAAACATCTTGGGATAGCGTTGTGTCGCGTTCCAAAATAAGGTCACTGTGACCTTCACCATGACCTGTGACCTCTGTCATAGTAAATTCTTGTCCAGACCGAATGTTCAATACTAGAACACTTAGAGATACCAATCTTGGTATGTGAATACATCTTGAGACAGCGGTGACCTTGACCTTGACCTTGACCTGTGACCTCTGTCATAGAAACTGCATAAAAAATGATTGTCTCGACCGTATTTTCAATACTATAACACTTAGAGATACCAAACTTGGTATGTGGATACATCTTGGGATAGCGGTGTGTCCTAACCAAAATAAGGTCACTGCGACCACGTTGATCTTGACATGTGACCTCTGTCATAAAAAAATATTGTCCGGACCGTATTTTCAATACTATAACACTTAGAGATACCAAACTTTTTATGTGAATACATCTTGGGTAAACGGTGTGTCACGGGCCATATTTTCAATATTATTTGACTTTGAGATACCAAACTTGGTATGTGGATATATCTTGGGATAGCGGTGTGTCGCGAACTAAAACAAGGTCTCCATGACCTTGACCTTGACCTATTTTCAATACTATAACACTTAGAGATACCAAACTTGGTATGTGGATACATCTTGGGATAGCGGTGTGTCCTAACCAAAATAAGGTCACTGCGACCACGTTGATCTTGACATGTGACCTCTGTCATAAAAAAATATTGTCCGGACCGTATTTTCAATACTATAACACTTAGAGATACCAAACTTTTTATGTGAATACATCTTGGGTAAACGGTGTGTCACGTACCAAAATAAGGTCATTGTGACCTTCACCTGTGACCTCTGTCATAGACAATGCTTGTCTGGACCGTATTTTCAATACTTTAACATTTAGAGATACCAAACTTAGTATGTGAATACATCTTGGGATAGCGGTGTGTCGCGTATCATAATAAGATCACTGTGACCTTGACCTTGTCCTGTGACCTCTGTCATAGAAAATGCTTGTTTGGACCGTATTTTCAATACTATAACACTTAGAGATACCAAACTTGGTATGTGAATACATCTTTGGATAACGGTGTTTCGCGTACCAAATAAGGTCATTGTGACCTTGACCTGTGACCTCTGTCATAGAAAATTCTTGTTTGGACCGTATTTTCAATACTATAACACTTAGAGATACCAAACTTGGTATGTGAATACATCTTGGGATAGCGGTGTGTCGCGAACCAAAATAAGATCACTGTGACCTTGACCTTGACCTGTGACCTCTGTCATAGAAAATGCTTGTCCGGATCATATTTTCAATACTATAACACTTAGATATACCAATTTTGGTATGTGATTACATCTTGGGATAGCGGTGTGTCGCGTACCAAAATAAAGTCATTGTGACCTTGACCTTGATCTTTGACCTCCATTATAGGAAACGTCTGGAAAATGCTTTTCTGGGCCGGTGGGAGACTATGGATTGTCCTGCAATTCTTGATGCTCTTGTTTATACTGTTTCTATAAAGTAGAGTTTGGGATTCTCAAAATGTGTAAGTTATATATAATGTTTACCTCGTCGTCAGTAGTTTTAGAAACGGTATAGATCTACATATGTTGTAAAATGTGGCCGTTGTTGACGGGATAGCTACTTTAACTAAACAAACAAATATATACTAGCGTTCAGGGTCGTAGCGTGGTTATTTTTCAAGCTACTCGTAAGTGAAGAAGTGTTGATTCTTATGGATAGCAGGAGGTGTATAGTACTGGTTCTACCCAGGATAAGTGGGTGGTCTGCCTCCACCACAAAAACATTTGATCGTCATATATAAATTTACATGTGAAAATGACGTAAAACACCATATAAACACGACACTCTTAATACATTGTATGAAGCTCCGAGTTGGGTTCGACACGGCAAATGGTGGTGTAAGAGTAGGGGTGTCAAGTATATACTAGATCTATACACTTGCAATGCTCGCAAAAAATGTGCTTTCCACAATAAGCCCAACCCTTTCTGACTTTTGTTGCGTTTAAAACTTTTTATGATTTTTTCCCCTCCAATTAGATCTACTCCCGGGAGTAAGAATGTGTGCCCCCATGCATTATATGCAAGATATTCACTTAGGTTACACTGACACGTTAATCCGGATAAATTCAGGGGCGTAGCTGGCCGTTTTAATGTTGTGTACGGCCGAGCAATTGAGCACCTTAGGGGCGAAATTGTTAAGGGGTATTGAGGCATACTTCCCCAAAAACTTTAAAAGATTAAATGTAAAATGGTACATTCTGAAGAGTTTGTTTTATAAGCTAACAGTTACGGCTAAATGCAGCTTTAAAGTAGCTATCCCGCCAACAACAGCCACATTAAACAACGTATGTACACTTTGACGACGAGGTATATACGAGAATATATAACTTATCCTATCTCATAGACACAATATAAACGGCTTTAACCAGCCAGCCCAAACCCCAAAACTGGAACGTCGAATAAAAAGTTACCAACTCATAATTAATTCATTTTACGTATATTCAATCACGGGTATTTTAAAACCCGGAAATAAAACTACTTTTAATCGGCACATGTGCGTTATTATATTACCTGAACACCTGGATAGAGTTTTGTTAACGGTTTTGTAGTGTAATTTTGTCGTTATTTGGCGGATTAATTTCTTTAAGTAGCTGCCGGGTGCTCCCCTGCCTGGTTTCTCTGATGTTTCCAGTAATGGTACGCAAATAAATAAGATAAGTTGCCCAAAGAGTTTAATAATTATTCTGTCACTGTGTTAGGCTTCAGACTGTAGATTTTAAATTTAAAAACAAAAGATGTAAGAAGTGAGATCGGAGTTCGAAGGCTGGTGTCCAGCATTCGGTTATTGTAGGCCATAATTCAACAAAATTCGGCTGCCTGAGTTCGACATTGCCATGGGACCAAGTCGCACGTCAAAATTCTTGCAAAGTGTTCATGGGTTCGACATTCAAATCCAGTTTGAATCAATATCTGGCTTGATAAAGCGGTTAACGTTCTTTGAAAGTAGTAATACTGTAAAGGGAATCTGTCATTCTGGTCAATAGACTGGTTTAAAATACATTAATATGTATTTGAAGAAAATAATTTTCAAGCTGTATTTAAAAAAACAGCTAAATATGTGTCCAGCATAATCCATCAGCTAGAACATTGTGTGTACCAATCCTCAAATTGTCATAAATAAGTGTTACTGCCGTATATAAGGTGTTTAGATCAAACTTGCTTCGCATCAAGATCTGATCAGATCTTGTCGTTTGCTAATAAAATACTTATGTTACCTAACTTATACAGTATAACCTCTATTCAGCGACCACCCAAGGGACCTATCATAAATGGTGTCTTAAGATTTGTGGTTTCTCAAACAGACTAGTAGTGAAAGATTAAGATATGTATGGTCGCTTGATATAGATTGCGGCGGCCACTTAAGCTAGTTTGACCGATAACGCTAATCACCATTGAACGTTTTAAACAATTAAGATGGTACAACAGTTGAAGGGAATCGTTTATGTACTTGTATTGTTTAACGAAGCCCAGGCCGGGATAGTAAAGATGCACTCTCCTCCACTTTCGGTGGGAGAGATTATGGGTTGGGGAGCGTACTTTAATTCGCAAATATGACGCAATTAATGAACATGCTGTTTCCCTGAATATCAAGGTACAAATCTGCTTAATGCAGAGAACTAGAGCGATGAGAGAGGAGTATTTATTGTT
Source organism: Cyrtodaria siliqua (assembly GCA_037043455.1). Taxonomy (NCBI): domain Eukaryota; kingdom Metazoa; phylum Mollusca; class Bivalvia; order Adapedonta; family Hiatellidae; genus Cyrtodaria; species Cyrtodaria siliqua. Next base: position 20,115 of record JAWPHD010015844.1, read on the forward strand.
ACATATGTGTATACACGTGTGCGTTTGAATACCGGAATAACAGTCAAATACGATTAGTCAAGTATATTCTGTGGAGATGAACACAATATAATCTATAGAACCAACTATATCAGCACGTGTAAACTCACTTTTTTCTTGATTGCTAACGGTGAGATTGAGGTAATGTATGCAGAAATTAGCTGTCAAAATCATAGCTCATGTTTTTTGCCGAGCCCGCTTAACGATTACAATGTCGTCCGGGCACACGCACGTGTCAGTAAGTTAAATTGCGTTCGTTCTTCCGTGCCTCCTACTTTCATTTGTTTATATATTTTTCATTATTTGAATGATTTTAAGAAAACTTCACCAGCATGTTCCTTGTATGCATCTTACTGTCATGTGGCAGTGGCCTATATTCCGACGAAATATAGGTCATGACCAGGGTCCGCTGCGAGATGCGTATCTTGCTCCCTTTCTTGCAGGATATTCACTAATCTCCGCCAGCGTGTTCCTTATATGCATCTAACATCGTGTGTGCTAAATGTATGGTCGCTGCGACCTACATTGAACGAAATATAGGTCACGTCCGGTCTCCGCAAAGACTATAAGAATCTTTCATGGGTATCCGGTAAAGATAGGGAATTCCAACCCGAGGTATAAGTGTTTTAATCGGAACCTCGGCAAAGCCTCGGTTCCGATAACCGAACCGGGCTTTGCCGAGGTTCCGATTAAAACACTTATACCGAGGGTTGGAATTCCCTATATGAACCGAATACCCATGATAGATTATTTTTCTTGCATATCAGAGACATGTTGTGCGTTGACGCCGCCAGCTACTAACGCTTTGCATGTTTTCCTGCATACCGGATGTTGGCGCGCGTGAATTTTATCTCGACCCTAGGGTGAGATGGAAATATCTAATGATGGATATCCTTGTCCGGTATGCAAGAAATACTTTTCTTGCATACCGGACAAGGATATCCGTCATTTTACCGGGGCTAGATATTTCCATCTCACCCTAGGGTCGAGATAAAATTCACGCGCGCCAACATCCGGTATGCCGGAAAACATGCAAAACGTTAGTAGCTGGCGGCAACAACGCACAATCTGTATCTGGTATGCAAGAAAAAGAATCTATCATGGGTATTCGGTTCAGATAGGAAATTCCAACCCTCGGTATACGTGTTTTAATCGGAACCTCGGCAGAGCCTCGTTTCCGATAAAAACACGTATACCTCGGGTTGGAATTCCCTATCTTCACCGGATACCCATGAAAGATTCTTATAATCTTGCATTTCTCTTGCAGGATTTCCACAACCTTCAACAGCATGTTTCTTATATGCATCTAACTTCATTTGCAAAATTTCGGATACTTTGAACGACATATAGGTTATGCCCGGTCTCCTCTACTGCATGCTCGTACTGTTAATGACATTAATTGAATTAAAGTAGCTATCCCACAAACAACAGCCGAATTTTACAACATATGTAAATCGTTTTAAATTTTACCTACTGATGACGAGGTATATATACTGGAAAAAATAAAGTTTAGCAAGCCCTTATGCACATCTAGCTTAAATAAATGAAATGTTATTGTATATTGTGATGTATTTTAAATCATCGGCATAACTTAGGTTGATCTTCTTTTTCACATACTTTTTGTATTCCAGTGTAAGTATAAGAGTTATCTCCCATTTAGTTAAAATATACTATTTCACATTTAAAAAAACAAATAAGGTAAGGAGCAAGATTAAACATTAAAAAATAACTATTATGGGCCTCAAGTTATAAAAACCTCTAAAACAATCGACAATTTCCTTGCCATTATAAAGATATAGGGAACCAAAGTTTACCATTTGTGATATTACCTACCTTTACATTGAAATAAGAGCGAAATTATAATTTCTGTAAAACATGTAGATTACCACATGTTGCTATTGACTTATTTCCTTTATATAGCTGATAATTATGTAAATTATATTACCCATGACCGCTTCTACACATATCCTAGAATCAGGTCAACGGGATTTATGTTATTTACCTGCTAAACTTATGTTTATCAGTATATATATGTAACTTACATATTTTGAGAATCCAAACTCTATAGACACAATATAAATGGCTTTCACCAGCTAGGCCAAACCCCAAAACTGATGCGTTGAATTAAGAGTTATTAACTCATAATCTTTTACGCATATTCATTTACGGGTATTCAAGAACCCGTGAAAAATCCAATATTTTTAATAGGCACACATACATTATTATATGACATGAACATCCGGACAGATTTCTGATAAACGGTTTTGTAGTGCCATTTTGCCGTTATTTGGCGGATTAGTTTCAATTAAATATTATGCATGTCTCGTGTGACTGACCTTGGTGTAGTTCAAATCAAAGATATGGCTACTTCTCCATAGGTATCGACATGCATGCCGTGACCTTCAATAGTTATAGGTGTTCCGGAAGTAAAACAAATCCCATTGAGTCCGGCACAAATTTCCCAAGCTTGCTAGTTGAAATTTTTTCAAACAAGTTCGAACTAAGATGGACTTACATATTCTTAGTGATATGAGCTTCCTCTCTAGAATACTGCAGAGAACAGTAGGGATCACGTGGCATATTATGATCTTTGTTTACTCCGTGAACAAACTGCATTCATTCGACACCACTTTCAAATTGATAAATAAATAGGAATCCGGGTACCTGCACTACGCTTACTGACGAATATATTAAGGTGTTTGAAGGATAGACTCCGGTACCGCACGGTTTACATCATTACATCATTCAAGTTTCTTGTCCAAGAATACACTGACGAAATTCAGTGGCGCCGGTAAGGCTTGCACCGGGTTCTTTGGATTTCAAGTTATCCTTTAGGCCACGCCAGCCGACTGAAAGAATATGCCGGTAAGGCTTGCACCGGGTTCTTTGGATTTCAAGTTATCCTTTAGGCCACGCCAGCCGACTGAAAGAGTAAGGCTTGCACCGGGTTCTTTGGATTTCAAGTTATCCTTTAGGCCACGCCAGCCGACTGAAAGAATATTCTTTCAGTCGGCTGGCGTGGCCTAAAGGATAACTTGAATTCCAAAGAACCCGGTGCAAGCCTTACCGGCGCCACTGAATTTCGTCAGTGTATTCTTGGACAAGAAACTTGAATGATGTAATGATGTAAACCGTGCGGTACCGGAGTCTATCCTTCAAACACCTTAATATATTCGTCAGTAAGCGTAGTGCAGGTACCCGGATTCCTATTTATTTATCAATTTGAAAGTGGTGTCGAATGAATGCAGTTTGTTCACGGAGTAAACAAAGATCATAATATGCCACGTGATCCCTACTGTTCTCTGCAGTATTCTAGAGAGGAAGCTCATATCACTAAGAATATGTAAGTACCACTTAGTTTGAACTTGTTTGAAAAAATTTCAACTAGCAAGCTTGGGAAATAAACATGAAAATCCGAAAGGATCGACACATTAAGCCGTTTATATTTTTTATATGAACTCGACATTGCAAATTCAACCAACAGGAACCAGTGCGAGAAGCAAGTAGAAGTTAATGCTAGGAACAATCAGGGTCTGAGACTTTGCAAGTAATATTTAAAGCACAATTTTTCGAGTATATGTAATATATATAGCATAATTGTTCGAGTATATGCAATTTATACTGCTTCTCGAGGGCCGCATGCGATTTATACTGCTTCTCGAGGGCCGCAAGCCCGAGATTGCAGTATAAATCGCCTACGAGAAAACTATGCTATACATGTTTTGTACCATAGCCATTTATCCAAATACGCTGTGCAAGAAGATTAAGGGCGTTGCAGTTTTCAGTAAAAATAACAGCTCGATCCAATCAAGAAATAGCATTATCACGCGGCATGAGCATACCCATGTTTTGATTATTGCAGCCAATCGCCTGTATATGTTATTGGGCAAATCTATGGAAAGCCTCGGCTGCCTTCTGTTGGCATTTTGCATTTTGTGCAGTACGCTTTATAAGCCGTTTTGTGCATTTTTTCTAAGTTGTTATGTGCATTTTCTAAGTTGTGATGTGAATTTAGTAAGTTGTTATGTGCATTTTCTAAGTTGTCCTGTGCATTTTCTAAGTTGTTATGTGCATTTCGTAAGTTGTTATGTGCATTTAGTAAGTTGTTATGTGTATTTTTTTGTTGTCTTGTGCATTTTCTGAGTTGTTATGTGCATTTTGCAAGTCGTCTTGTGTGCATTTTCTAAGTTGTTATGTGCATTTTCTTATATATATATAATAATAATCGTAATAATTATAAATATGTCAAAAAGAAAATCCAAGAAGTTGGCATTAATATTTCGAATAGGCTTTTATTTTCATTTGTGCTCGGTTTAAACATCTCCAAAATTGTAACTTCTTGTCTTACTGCCGTTAAAGATCACGTTAAACTATATTGTGATAAAACTTATGAAAACTCTAGGATTAATTTATTTTGGTCTATAAAAAATTCAGGAGACGTTCTTCATAAAATGTTCAATAAAGGTGAAGTTTCATCAATAAGCACTTATGACTTCTCTACACTATATACAACCTTACCACATCACCTTATTAAAGACAAGCTAATTTCTCTTATTCAAAAAAACATTCGCTAGAGAAAATACTACATTTTTGGCATATAATAATATAAAAGCGTTTTTTTACTAACGGTAGTTTAGACAGACAATTATACTATGTGGACTTGCTATGAAGTTTGTGAAGCACTCATCTTCCTATTAGACAATATTTCCGTCAGGTATGGAACCAACGTTTATAGACAAATTGTTGGTATTCCTATGGGTACGAACTGTGCACCACTTGTCGCAGATTTGTTCTTCTTTTGCTATGAAAGGGATTTCATGTTGTGTCTTTCACCAGATACCCAGGCAGATGTTATTGAAGCCTTTAATGACACCTCTAGGTATCTGGATGACATATTGAACATTGACAACCCTTTCTTTCCAACTATGGTTAATTATATTTATCCTAAAGAAACTTCAGCTTAACAAAGCTAATATATCTAATAATAACGCTTCTTTTCTTGATTTAGATCTCTCGATTGAAAATGGTATTATAATTAGCAAAATCTATGACAAGAGAGATGATTTTAATTTTGACATTGTTAATTATCCCCACTTGGATGGGGATGTTCCCCGAGCAACTTCTTATGGGGTATATCTGTCTCAACTTATTCGTTTTTCTAGATCTTGTACTCGAGTTGAGGACTTTAATATTCGTAATCTTTGTATAACTAAAAAGTTACTCATTAGGGTTACTGTTACCATAAACTTCGTAAAACCTTTGCAAAATTTTATTATCGTAACCCTGATCTTCTTTCCAAATATAAAAGTCATTTAAGGACTCTTCTGCGACAAGGACTAGCACAACCTGACTTCTATGGTGTTGTGATTTATAAACTTCGTAAGATTCTTGGTCATGATCACTTTCATACTATCTGTGTTAAACTTGTAAAAAATTATATCAAAAGAGGTTATGACCCTATCAATGTGCAACGTACTTCATGCTTGGTGGTGGACCCTTTTACAGTTCGCCACTATCCTTTCCTCTTTAATTGTACGACCGGACAGGCTGTGGACCCTATGATGACGCCTACCTAAAGCCCATTGGGAAGGTGGCGTTTGATGTTTGTCCATGATCTGTCTTGTCGTGCCCTTAATGGTTTATTCTCTTACTGCTCTGGCTTCTGCCAAGTCATTGAGAACCTTCATTGTGGCTTCTAGGCTATTGTTTTTTTGTATTATATTTACAGGAGCATATTTGTGTTTTACTTATATTGCCTATTGATGCTGCCTTGTTGTTTAGAGTTTAGATCATGGCGGGGATTTCTTTATTTACACTGTCCTGTTTTAATGGGATGACAGTAGGGTAAGTGTGAGGTTTGGTGCACCCTAGAACCGGTTTAAACCCCACAGTGGCCTACTTTGCCACTGACCATTCCAAGGCGGTAGCCCTATTGTCAACCCTTTTGTGTTTGTGATGTCGTTTGCATTTATTATTGCTTTTGCCTTCTTGTTTGTCTGTTTGCGTGTTTGTTTCTGTGTTTTGTGGTTGACTGTCCTCCTTGAATGCTACTTTCCCTGTCCGATCTTTTTATATTTCTTTATACAGTGTACGTTGATTTTGTTTTCATAATCACACTGGATATGCGCCGTGGAAAGCGAGCCAGTTCGATGGTGCGAGCCAGCTCTGCCAGGAAAAGTCTTGCATGTAATGTCTCCTGGTGTAAAGATCGTTCAGGAAGTCTGTGACGTCACAGATCGTTGAGTGGCTCGTTTAGTGGCAGAAGAGGCCGTACAAAGACTTTACTCAGCTAGAGGTACAGATGTTGCACTGCCTACGGAAACAGGACTCGTTTTTATACACTTTATTATGGGTTTAAAGTCAGTGGGTTTTTATACACTTATTATGGGTTTTAAATCAGTTGGCTAGATATGTTTTTTTATGGTATGATGTTTTACACCACTTCCTGCTGTTGTTGTAGATAATGCAAAAATCACCAAATATCATATTTTACCCCAGAGTCTGCAAATGCAAATTGCAATGTTCATTGGAGATGTTGGCGGGTGATGTATGGCTGTAGATTTCCTTTTTGTTACACATTGTTACTGCAAACAGTTCACACTAGGAAATTTAAGACGTCTCCAAGTAAACAATATCCTGTTTGTAATGAATGCTACAGTGCTTAGACTACATTTTCAATAACAGTGAGTCACATAGAAAATATGATTATTTGACCTCACGGCCTGCAGGTAAATGAATAGCTGACTGCTATTATAATATACTTCTGTTTTAATATTAAGCAAGTAGGATAAGTTTTGCAGTTAAAAAACTGTTTACCTCGTGTCCTGCAGAAAAACCCCACTTTTTCAAGGCAAACATGGAGATGTTAAAATTTTTAGAAAATGTGTATGCTTGGTTCCAAGGCGTAGCCCTATTGTCAACCCTTTTGTGTTTGTGATGTCGTTTGCATTTTATTATTACTTTTGCCTTCTTGTTTGTCTGTTTGCGTGTTTGTTTCTGTGTTTTGTGGTGACTGTCCTCTTGAATGCTACTTTCCCTGTCCGATCTTTTTATATTTCTTGGGATAACCACTTGTCCTTTAATCAATTTTTTTTTTTTTTTTTAGCTGAGCTAAATATAATTCAGTTCTGATTATCTCATATTTACTACATATATATTTAAGAACTTTTTATTCGAAAAATTTCAAGTTACATACGGATATACTTTTTTGTTTTAATTATTGAAATTACATTACATTCAGCCCATACCACTATACCCTATTGGACACCATCTTGTTGATGGAGAAATGTTGTATCAAGCCCATAATGTTAGCCTGTTGTTGTTATCATCATCATCGTTGTTTCTAGCTTCTGCTGCTATTATTTAACTCCAAGGCTGTTCCTGAAATTGTGTTTTATGATGCTAACCCATGTAATTGGAGTTTTCAGGCAATATGTTTTCTTACTGCTGATAAGTACATCTCACCAGTTGTTGATTTCAGCTAATGTTACCTTGCTGCTGTTGACTGTTTCTACTAATAAAAGTTGTTGGCCGGAGAATGGAGGCAATGAATATTCATGACCCAGAGCGGTAGGTGACGTCATACCGTCCGGGCGTGCGTCTAAGATAGTGCGGAAGTATTGTGTCGATATGGCATTATTTTAATTTGAATTAATATTGTTTAAACAGTTTAAAATATTCATGCCTCAATTGTACTTGCCTTTCTTTTAAATTGACTGATGCAGCTTAATTTTAATTGATCTCTATCACATCTTTCAAGGCTTATTTTGTTACATTCTCTAGGACATTTTGCCTTATATTTCAGTTCGTGTAACCATCAAGTTGACTTAACACCAGTCAAAAGTTCCTATGTCGGTATCGGATGCAATGTGTGGAACAGGTCATACAGTCCTCCAGTGTTGGTATTGTATGTAAAGTTCCACTTTTTACCTGTTATACAACCTACGCCACACAGCAGCTTTGTGAATTTCGAAACAATGTCGTGTAGAGTTTGGCAATTTATCCCTACAAGTGTTTAATACATTCATATTTAGTGCATCGGCAGTGCTTTATCAGTGGTGTACGTATTCAAGACATATGGAAAGAAGTTACTACTTATCATAATGCCTCATTGTAAGGCTATTCATTTGATCATTGGTTTATTTTTGGGCTATTCCATTTGATCGATGAGGTTTTATTTATCCTGCACCAGGATGATGTTTTATTTATCCTGCACCAGGTATTTTTGTCAGCGGTTCATTGAAGTTTAGTTATCTGTTCCTTTTCGGCTTGTCCCTAGTCAATACACAGCACTTTAAACCAGTTATGTGCATGGTCACTAAATTATAAAACCATTTCTATTCTGTGTTCTATTCAAAATAAAAATTTTTCTCTGCAGGGTTCCACACTGCAGTTTTGTGCGTGTGTGTGTGTGTGTGTAGCTATGGGGTTTATAGTCAATAGTCATAGTCATTGTTATATAAACAACAGGGCGTCCAAAAGGTATATGCCACAATAGAAGCTGGGCAGGTTGCAAGTTGTATTTTAATAACACATTTCCTCCAAGTCAACAACTTCATCGTAGGTTGTCATACAAGAAGGTGATACATGAGATAAATGTCATTCCAATAGTCAGCATCACGATGACATCTTTATGTATTAGTTTAAGGGAGTTTACATAGTTTTGTGGTTAACCTTTTTAATGTGAGCTAGTTTATTTGAAAATGATACCTGTTCTTCGGAGTGTTTGGATGGATTAGCCTTTAGATAATTATAGATCGTTATGCAAGTACTTGGTATTTATATTGTGGCTGATAAAACATTGGAGCACCGACATAAATTGAGATTGTAGCCTGTAAACAGTCATGTACCGATTGATTGACTAACTGTTCATCAATTAATTAGGCCTCTGATGATGATGATTGATTACAAAAGTCTAAATTGGATCGTGGGTAAAAGGTAAAAATGCAGTTAAAGTCATGTTTAAAGTAGAAATTAACTTGATTATCCAGGAGACAAAAGTTAATACAATTGGGAAAATGTGCATATTATACACAAACAAATGTATATCAGTTGTTTGCTGACTGAAATGAAAATAACCATGGCACGCGAAACAGTAGGAAAGGATATATGCTTTATCAGAACTCATTCAGAGTTCAAAGTCTGCAACTGACTAACATGTAAATGTTATACTTCATATTATTTAACCGATTAAAACCGATATTCCTGATGCTAATTTATGACAGCTTAGGAACGTTTAACAGTCAATTTGTTTTTGGAGACACACATTAAAGTTACAATCTTCCTCCAACCTTTACATACTGGATATTTTTCTGACATTTATTTATTTTGCCGATGTCTGATGCATCAACTCATGTGGTCGTGGGGAAATGATTGAGGGAAATACCCATTAAAGGTTTTGACAAAGATGTTAAGCTTCTGTTCGAGTTTTTTAGGGTCAATTCACCCGATGTGGTCGTTGTTTGGTCTCAAATACTTCCTAGGCTTTCATGGCGTTATTCTATCAATCCTGTAGCAATGACAAGGGCCAGAAAGCGGCTAAATAGTTATGCTGCTAAGGCGATAATAGATATTGGGTGTGAGGGGGGGGGGGGGGGGGCATTATGTGCTACACCCAGACATTCAGGCTGATGATACCTGTCTTGAACAGGATGGTGTTCATTTATCAAATGTGGGAAACACCTTGTTTCTTAACCAGTTAGCACACTCAGACATTCAGGCTGATGATACCTGTCTTGAACAGGATGGTGTTCATTTATCAAATATGGGGAACAACTTGTTTCTTAACCAGTTAGCGGCTGTATTTGAATGTTTCATTGAAAGTAGGCAGTGATGAGGAAATATATACTTTTCTGGCACCGTTTCTGTTTTGGGCGAGGCATTCGAATATTTTTCTTTTGATACGCACTCTTCGCTGCTGCCGAAAAATGTTTCCCCTATTTTTGGCGGTGGATGAGAACCTGGACACTCTATGACTTGGAGTGTCCAGGCGCTCATCTATATGCCGGGCAGCGAATGTGTGAATGGAAGGACATATACGTTTCAGTTTAACTTTATTCATCTCCTGTATACCCAGAGGCTGAATTGTAATCTAAACATAAATTTTATGCAAAGGACTAGGTATGATAAGGGACAAAATTGGCCCCCGATATTGAACGTTTTAATGCACAAGTTTTGAATATCTTGTTTAGCTACAAATGAACTGAATCAATATTAAAACTCATTACAAGTACGTTTGAAGGCTCTAAATGAGTTTTAGAGCTTCACAAACAAGGCATTTTCTTTCAAAATTTATTTTCAGCAGTTTTCGATCCGTTTTTGGTCTTGGAAATACAGAGCACTCCCTCGAGCACAGCTGATTTTTTGTTGAAACAGGTACTTGATAGGGATGCATCATCAGCCAAAACACTGTGTGTGCTCGGAGGTGCGCTCTATATTTTTAGGATCAAAATCTTGCCCAGAAAGGTCCAAAATCTACAAAATCTATCAAAATTACCAAAAAATGCCGTTTTTTGAGACCCTATTAATTCTTCAAGATGAATAAAATAAATAAAAATATATTTTGAAGATAGAATATGATCAATTTACTTCAATTAGCACAACAGCTTATATGTAAATATTATTATTTGCATTTTGAATATATTGGGGGCCAAAATACCCCCTTATCATACCTTGTCCTTTGCTGTACGTACGAATTGCTAAAAAACACTGGAATTGATTGAATCAACCCTGCTTTCAACACTTGCTTAAATGCTTATCAGAAAAGTTGCTTTTATAATGAACATTTAATTTGGTGCATATGTAATTATGTCCTTTATATTGTAATATTCAATCTGCTTTATTGCTTAATGCTTTCTGCTGTAAGGGCTTGCCATAATGGTATTTTGTGCTTAACGGCAGCCCAATTGTTAAACCCCATAATTGGGGCTTGTTTTTCAATCCATGCCACGCCCAATATTTGCCAAATGTATTAAAGTTTAAAAAAAAATTGTATGTGTTGTTATTACAGTGCTCCCCAATAACTTATTAAATGCACATAACAACTTAGAAAATGCACATTATAACTTACGAAAGTCACATCACAACTTAGAAAATGCACATAACAACTTAGAAAATGCACAAGACGACTTACAAAGCGTACTGCACAAATGAAAAAGGCCAACAGAAGGCAGCCGAGGCTTTCCATACATTTTGCCACAGACAGTCCAAAAGTGGTAAACCTGTTGTCTACCCGTTTACGTGTTGTCCCATACTTGTCATCTATTTGTCCTTGTAATGTTAATTGTTTGGATGTGTTTTGTTTTTGGAGTGCCTTTTGTGAATGTTACTTTCCTTGGTGAATGTTACTTTCCTTGTTCGACACAATAAACCGAGTCTGCTACTTGTCTGTCTTGTTTGTGTTTGTTGCCTCCATAGATCCCCTTATCAGTATGCATTAACATTCACACTAGTGTTTGTTTAGTGCTATGTGGCGGCTGTAAAATGTCATCCGACTACAAATCAGTAGTGTTATTACGGATCATCAAGCCCCACTTAGTGTGGTTTTAAAACAGAAAAACGCTTAAACCGGCACTAGGGGCGTGACAGGTGTGGCAAATTATGTAATAAAGTATGGTCTAATCGAGTTGGTTGATATAAACATCGAGATGGGCGTAGCCAATCGAGGTGTTTAAACCAACCAAACAGACGTCTGCCATACTCTAACTTGCCAATAATTGGTAGTTAGAGCACATCATTTATTCTGACAGGTGTTAATTTCTATTAAACGATTTACACCTGTGTAATTACAAAAAGAATATCAGTAATCATGCTACAAATTACCGCCCATGAAACGAATTGATAATACCGGGTCTGCTACTTTTCTCTCGTTCGTGCTCGTTGCTTCCAAGGGATATCCTTTTCCAGTATTGTTTGTGTCTACTTTAAATGTAATTGGTATTCCCATATACATGTCTGCAGGGTATACATGTCTTGTATCGTGCATGGATCGCCAACATAAATGGTTAGATAATAAAAGAGGAACAATGCAATTATTAGTGTATTGGTTTATTATGACAATAATGTTTTAAGTGTTTGCAATACAGCTATGATAACAATGACAACGTATAAGCGGTTGTGAAGTCTAGGGTGTGTGGCTAATATATGTGACTACTCGTTGGTCCACGGCCGAAACCTGCAATGGAAAATCGTTATACTTACTCAATCTTCTTTTCTAGTACAATTCCAAAAGTCATGCGGTTTTATATGATTTGCGTTGACTGCAATAAATGGAGGCGGTCATTTTCGAATGATGAAATCGACAGCCCTTTTACTATACACGGTATATTTCATTTTGATTTTTTTTTCACGCAAATTAAATCGGCAATAGTCTATTAAAAGTAAATAAACAGTGTAAATGTAACAGTTTTAATTTTTACGTTAATTTACAGTAGCTTGTTGTTTGTTTTAAATGATATCAAGCAATATGCCGCCTAGATGGCTTCATTATTCCAGATGGCCTCATGTATTTATTGTTTTGCATAGTTGTCTCCTTTATTTGTGACAGTATTCTGATATTATTATTTTTCGTACTGTTGTAAGTTGTATTAGAGTAGTGTAACAACACACGTCACTATACCGCCATCATCCGGCAAAGTTTACAACAGATGTATACCGTTTGTAAACTTGCTGACGACGAGTTATATATAACTTATATATTTCGAAAATCCAAACTCTACAGTATAGCCATAATATAAACGGCGTTAACAAGCCAAGCCAAAACCAAAAACTGGAACGTCGAATAAAGAGTTACCAACTCATAATTCATTTTACGCCCATTCAGTCTCTGGTATTTTAAGCACCCGTAAATAAACCTATACTTTTAATCAGCACATATACTTTATTGTATGACATGAACATCTGGATAGGGTTTAAATAAACGATTTTGTAGTAAAATTGTCCCGTTATTTGGCCGGTTAGTGCCTTTGCAAGTTTAGAAGACTTACCTTTAGGCCCAAACAATGCCGCATAACAAGGCGTGTTGCAGTAGAGTTTGCCATCATACTGTAAGTATATACATGATACGCATATATTATCAGCTTCAGATGATTTGCAATATTGCAAGTAGCATTTGTCAGGAGACCTACTTCTGTAATTACTTATTTGAATGATCACTGTCACGTCGTTGTGCTCCAGCTTCTTATTTCCAGGGCCTTTTTGCCAGTTTTGGGGAAGGGGCCTTTTGCCCTTAATTGGGAAAAAAAGTCCGTAAATGGGGAATGAAATGCCCAAGGTACGTTTAAAGCAAGAGGCCCAAGAGGGCATGTGGACGCTCTACTGGGGGATCACGAGAAGTAATCGGGACACAGCTTGTGAATTAAAACCTTTAAAGGGCCATAACTCCACCAAAAATCATTCAACGGTGACGACATGCACATCTATGCTTGATACAGATCACCCTTGCCAAGTTTCTCATCCGGCCAGGGGCTCAGCAGAAGTAGTCCAGGGGTTCAGCAGAACTAGTCAGGACAAAGTTTGTGTATTAAAACCTTTAAAGTGCAATCACTCTGCCAAAAATCGTTTAACCGGAACATGGTGATGATATGCACAACTAGGCTTGGTACTGATCATCCCTGCAACGTTTCTCTGAGATCCGGCCATGGGTTCAGGAGAACTAGTCCGGACAAAGTTTGTATAGTAAAACCTTTAAAGGGCAATAACTCTACCAAATATAGTTTAACCCAAACACGGTGATGATATGCACAACTAGGCTTGGCACTGATCATCCCTGCAATGTTTCGCTGAAATCTGACCAGGTGTTCAGGAGAACTAGTCCGGACAAAGTGTTTGTAGTAAAACCTTTAAAGGGACATAACTCCATTAAAAAACCTCCGGCGGGGCCAAATTTGACCCCAGAGTCACCATCTGAACAAACTTGGTAGAGGACAATAAGCGGATGGTAAATACAAAATATTAAACCTTTGGCTCTTATAGTTTTAGAGTAGAAGATTTTTGAAGTCTTTCCCTATATAAATCTATGTAAAACTGTGACCCCTTAGGCGAGGCCAAATTTGGCCCCAGAGTCACCACTTGAAAAAACTTGTTAGAGGATCCATAAGCTGCTAATGAATAAAAAATATTAAACCTTTATCTCTGTTACTTTCAGAGAAGAAATTCTTCCCGTAATATGTAAAACTAATCTAACAAGGGCACCTAAGCTCCTAATTAAAGAAAAAAAGACGGTTTCTTACGAGAGAATTATTTTTTTTAAATAAAATAAAAATAATAATTTAAAAACTTACTCATGAACCAAGATTTCTTCTTATTATAAAAAATAAATAAAAACAAATTATTAAAAAATAAATAAATAAATAAAATAATTCAAAAAAATGTATTATGAATGATGAACCAAGTTTTCTTATGAAATAGAAAAGAAAAAAAAGAAAAAGAAATATGCCTCCAGTGAGATTTGAACCCACGACCCCTGGGCAAAAAGGGCCATAACTCCGGTGTAACTGGTTTCGATCTGGCTGGTTTTCAAACTTGTCCGTGCTTTCATTTATATCAACAATCTGGTCAAATTTGGGAAATATCGAATACAAAATGAAGCCACTAGATTGTTCACAAGGCTGAAAATGGCATTTTTCAATAATTCAAGGGCACATAATTATGGTATTCCTGGTCCGATATAGCTGGTTTTTAAAACTTGTCCGAGCTTTCATTGATATTAACAATATGTTAATAGTTTGGTCAAAATCAGATGAAAAATAAAGACCCTATCGTCTTAATGAAGTAAAATATAGCATTTTTAACTAAATCAAGGGCCATAACGCCATTGTTACTGGTCCGATTTGGCTGGTTTTCGAACTGAAATGAAGGCCCTATCGTCTTAACGAGACAAAAGTTAACGACGGACGACGGACGAAGTAACGGACGACTGACTACTCGGCAACCCAAAAGCGCTGCTGGCTTTCGGCCTATAGAGCTAAAAAATGAAAATAAAGAATTCTGCATGATTTTAAAAGAAATTTGGGCGGGGAAAGGGGCCTTATACAGGCCGCTGCAAAGAATGGTAAAACGGCCCTGATTTCGTTTCTATTCGTAACAGATGAGGTTTTTACAACTGTCAATTATTATTCCAATGTAAAGGTATTACGTCACTGCAGCAGCCACTATAGACATGTTCATTAGTTGATTGGTATCTAATATGTGGTATAAATATAACCAGGACATGAAGGGATAATGTGTGAAATCAATACTGTACTAGACGTGAGAATCATGGCTGCTATGGTAGTATGCGGTTTTATGCATGCCCGTGTGGTATTTAAGCTTTGTTATATTGAAAAACGGTGGTGGTGTATGCAGGCACTGCGTTATGTGTACAAAAACCTCGATGGAAAATATGCGTATTGGGGTCGGTACGGGATACTAGTGACTAGATAATTATACAAGAAAATCGGAAGAACCGATGGATGCTCCCCAAAATGTATCCTCACTTATCATATGGCCTTGTATCACCCAACAGTTTTCAATCTGCTGTCCCATCAGTAGATTTAAAGTTATGCTCCGGACGAAAGATTTTCAAGTGTAAACTTACAAAGGGCAATAACTAAGTTGAATGATGTCAGAGTTTTTGCACTCGGCACTTCCCCTCATTGCCGTCTATCATTGTGTGAAGTTTAACTGCAGTCCCATCAGTAGTTTTGAAGTTATGATCCTGACAAGAATACCAAGTATAACATTACAAACGGCAATAACTCTAGTTTGAAGGACGACAGTGTTACGGTTCTTGCACTCTGTCTTTCCTCTCATTGCCTCTATCATTGCGTGAAGTTTCATTACAGTCTCAACAGTAGTTTTGAAGTTATGCTCCGGACAAAAATTCAAAGTATAAAATTACAAAGGGCAATAACTCTAATTTAAATGAGACAAAGTTACGATTCTTGCACGCTGCACATTCTCTCATTGCCTTCTATCAATGTGTGAAGTTTCATTACAGTCCAATCAGTAGTTTTGAAGTTTTGCTTCAGACAAAAATTCTAAGTATACAATTGCAAAGGGCAATAACTCTAAGTTAAATGATGGCAGAGTTACGGTTCTTGCACTCTGCACTTTCTCTCATTGCCCTCTATCATTGTTTGAAGTTTCATTGCAGTCTCAACAGTGGGATTTGTTCTACTAGGGAACAAATACTAATTGTCAGGGGGTGGAAATCAGAGGTTATTATGAACGTGTAATTCTAAAGCGTACACCTCTTTGAAGTGAGCGCCAATTGGTCAGTATCGATCTGTTTTTGTGTTCTAAAAAACGGTATTTAATTGTTATCTCCAAACTACTTGTTGATAATACGTATCAAATATTAGTGTTGAATGCTTGTTACATGTCGGTATAGCCTGCTTATGTTCGCAACGGCCGTATTGTGCTACGATGTTGACAGATAGGAATATGCAAAAGGAACGACAACTCTGGTTATTGATTGGAATTTGGAGTCGTGCAGGATGGGAGATGACTTTTGCCAAGGCTGTGAACTTATTGAGACATAGATAAGTATGTGTAACATTATGTTTAAATAATATCCGATAGGTATTTAAGTGTATAATAACAGTTTTGAAACGGAAGTGTTTATTTCGATTATTCCGTCATAGCCTAACAGAAGAACGACATTGTATGTGCTATTGCTTTAAAATGAAAGTTAATTTCAGCTTATTATTTTGTCATTTCTGTATCGAACACAAGTCGACAACAAGTCGTCAATATTGTCGATAATATTACAATATTATATTAAAGGAAAGTGTGGATGTCAATTGTTGGGTCATAGCCTAACATAATTCTTTCCAAGTTAGCGGTACAGTGTTACAATTGGAAATCACGGTATTTAAATGCTATCTCGAAACCAATTGTTAATACGCATCAAGTGTTATTGAATGTGTGTGTGGATGGGCACATCAATTTCTTTTACATCATTCATCCAGGATGTTTTGGTCTTGTCGTATTATCGTTTTATACACATTTAGATAACTAATATAATTATTCGAATAAAAAGTAAATAAAATAACGTTGTATATGCACTTGTAAATTACTAAATGTGTTTGTTTTATCGTTGATAAAGAAGTGGCCGGGACATGCTGGATGGTGGATTTCCTTGCCAAGGCGGTGATATAACTTAGCTTCAGTCCTAGAAAAATATTATAGTAACAATTTTGTTTAAATAATGTACGAGAGGTAGATATAATATTTGAGTAAGTACTTGAGGTGTTTATTTCCATTTGTCTGGAATAGCCTAACATAAGTATGGCATTATATAGGGTGGCATTGCAAGCGCAAGGCTATTGCGTCAGAATGTTGACTTAGTGTCAAACGAAAGTGTTGATGTCGATTTCTTGAACATAGCCTAACATTATTCTAAAAAAAATCATAAAAAAAAAAAATCGTTATTCAATGGTTATACATATATATATATAATGTTCTGTTATTGCATATTAAATTTGGTAAACTTATTGAAGCTCACGACATTATTAAGGATTTATAGGGGGTAAAGAAAAAAAAAAAAAAAAAAAAAAAAAAAAAAAAAAAAAATATATACATGTATATATAAAAAAAATAAAAAATAATAATATAACTATAAAAACCTTATCAAATATATAAACCTATCCTGTCTTACTGGAGTAGCATCATTACACCATTTGCCACTGGTTTCATGCCAAAAAGGGTATCGAAAAGTCCGTATGCTCGGGGGAGAGGGACAAAAGAAGTGCAAGATAGAGTGGATCTGAAGATAATGGTTCTAACGGCACTCCAGCACTTTTGACCAAGTAACATTGGTCCCGTGGCATAACTGGGAACAGTGGACATAAAATCTGCATTTAAACGGTTGCAACTCAATTTCATAGCTTTTGAGTTGTTGAGTTATAAAATATTTCATAGTTTTAATCAATACCATAATGAGTAAATATGCTTTTATACTGTGCTTTAATTTCTGTATTTGCTTTACCTTCACGAGATAAATTACAGGGTCAAACATGCTTCTGTTTAGATAAACTTGCCAGGTGTTTTTCATTTTAGCAATTTATTTCAGTAAAAAGATTTGCCAAAGTCCAGACTCTATTGTGCCCATCGCGTCAGGTATACCTTGACGTGTTCGTTGGCGGACGGACTATAAACCTTAGAATTACACACACAGTAAACAGATTTGCCGAAAATACAGTCTAAGAGCCCATGATTTATGTAAAGCCACTTGGTTTACAGAAGGATTTCTTGGTGTGGGAAAATGTTTAATCGTGTGATGCTGATCATGGGAAGTCAACCATGATCAGAATGTGTAAGGCGAAGACGCAGACTGCGAGTGTAGTAGCAAACTGGGATCGCAAATTTGTGGCTAAATGAACAGATGTCACAACGCTAAGGGAACAGGGCTAATTTTTAACCACTTTATTATGGCTTTTAATTCTATTAAAAACTACAGCAACAACAACAGATAACAAAAACAAAGAACATACATTATTTCTATTCACTTTAGAGAAATACGCACTTTCTAAAGTGGGTGTCGGCAACTGATCTAGAATTAAAGTGAATTGAATTGAACTGGGTTTTAAGGTGCACGAACACATGAAAGGTTATATGGCGCCTAACAGGAATGAATTAAAGTGAACCATATTCTTAGTGTGTGTAAAGTGGTGCGCATTTTGTTGTCGCAGTTATAACAAACCGGTATAAATTGTCACTTTTTACACTTGGAGTATGCAAATGCATGAATGTTGGTTAATGAATATACTAACTTTACACCAGGAGTCTGAAAATGGCTGAAATACGTATATACTACCCGTATGTTTTTTTACACCAAGAGTGTGAGTATGTCGATGAGCATGTAATTAACATGTCGTCAGTCCTTAGATATGACCGCCCTAGTGTTTATGTCAAAGTATATTGGCAATAGGTTCTAATACAACTGCATGTGCTTTATTATTGACAACTGGCGGCGTGTTGATTGCAGGTCTATGCTATTGTTCTTTTGTCAATTTGTGATAGATATATGTCACAGTTTGTTTTGCTTATTACAGATATTTTTTACTTACTGCTGTGTCTGCTGTTGCTATAACTGTATAATGTCCTAATTGTTTTCGTCTTGCAGTCAGTTTTACACATTTATTCTGTTTGCGTACACTGATCTTTTCATTCAGTGGCTGTTGTTTTTATACAGAGTGGTGGCTGATGCTGTTTTAATTATAATTAGATCTCTGTGTTATAGGTTATTTTACGCCATACCTTGCACATCAGGTGTCACCATCACGATGTCGAAAGGCCAATCAACAATGTTTCTATGTCGAATAACTGGGTATTGGGCATGCGGTTGCGTGACGTACCATAGATACCTTCAGTAGTTATGAACGTGAAGTTGGCAGTAGCAGTAGCAGCAGTAGCAGTAGCTACTGCTACTGCTACTGCTGTTACTGCCAGCAGTAGCAGCAGTAGCAGTAGTTACTGCCAGCAGTAGCAGCAGTAGCAGTATTTACTGCCAGCAGTAGCAGCAGTAGCAGTAGAGCACCATCTCAGTAGGTATATTCATCGCAAGTGTTTTTCTTTGCGCATTATGTTGTTTCTAATTTCCCACCATCATATTTAGCAGACAACCCTTTTCGCTTTCGCATATTTCGCAACAATCATATGTTTCCTACTGCTATTGCTACTGCTACTGCTAACTACTGCCAGCAGTAGCAGCAGTAGCAGCAGTAGCAGTAGCTACTGCCAGCAGTAGCAGCAGTAGCAGTGGCTACTGCCAGCAGCAGTAGAGTCAATAGTCATCTTAATTACGACGATATCATCGATGTATGATATTTCTTTGCGCAAGTATGTTGTTTCTACTTTCCCACTATCATGTTTAGCAGGCCACCACTTTCGCATCTTTCGCAACAATCATATGTCTGCTTCTGCTATTGCTACTGCTACTGCTACTGCTAACTACTGCCAGCAGTAGCAGCAGTAGCAGTAGCTACTGCCAGCAGTAGCACCATTAGAGTCATTATCATCTTAATTACGACGATATATGATCATCGTTTTTTTTTGCGCAAGTATGTTGTTTCTACTTTCCCACAATCATGTTTAACAGACAACCCCTTTCGCTACTGCTATTGCTACTGCTACTGCTACTGCTGTATGATTGAAAGTTCGAAAGTAGTAAAACACGTATGGTCGTCGGATAACGAGTGTTGTCGGCGGGCAGATCAACATCATAGACACGCTGGCGCAGCGTTTTTTAAAAGCCTTTTGGTAGTGCTACTGAAATAACACCATTTCAGACCGTTTATCACAATTTTGGTTCTACTGCTGTATGATTGAAAGTTCGAAGGTAGTCAAAAACACGTCTGGTAGTCGGGTTTCGGGTGTTGCCGGCGGGCAGATCAACATCATAGACACGCTGTCGCAGTTTTTTATCAAAGCCTTTTGGTAGTGCTACTAAAATCACACCATTTGAGATTGTTTATCGCAGTTTTTGTTCCACTGCTGTAGTACTGAAGTCGAATAACGGTACATTTGAACGTGCGTTTTCTGTCGGATAACGAGTGTTGCCGGCGAACAGATCAACATCATAGACATGCTGGCGCAGTGTTTTTTTAAAGACCTTTGGTAGTGCTACTAGAATCAACCTATTTGAAATTCTTTATCAACGTTTTAGTTCTACTGCTGTGTTACTGAAGTTTGCACTGAAATATACTCGAAATGGCGTTTTTGTCGGGTTTCGGGTGTTGCCGGCGGGCAGATCAATATCATAGACACGCTGGCGCAGTGTTTTTTTAAAGCCTTTTGGTAATGCTACTAAAATCACACCATTTCAGACCGTTTATCACAGTTTTGGTTCTACTGCTTTATGATTGAAAGTTCGAAAGTAGTCAAAAACACGTCTGGTCGTCGGATAACGGGTGTTGCCGGCGGGCAGATCAACATCATAGACACGCTGTCGCAGTTTTTTATCAAAGCCTTTTGGTAGTGCTACTAAAATCACACCATTTGAGATTGTTTATCGCAGTTTTTGTTCCACTGCTGTAGTACTGAAGTCGAATAACGGTACATTTGAACGTGCGTTTTCTGTCGGATAACGAGTGTTGCCGGCGAACAGATCAACATCATAAACATGCTGGCGCAGTGTTTTTTTAAAGACCTGTGGTAGTGCTACTAGAATCAACCTATTTGAAATTCTTTATCAACGTTTTAGTTCTACTGCTGTGTTACTGAAGTTTGCACTGAAATAGACTCGAAATGGCGTTTTTGTCGGGTTTCGGGTGTTGCCGGCGGGCAGATCAATATCATAGACACGCTGGCGCAGTGTTTTTTTAAAGCCTTTTGGTAGTGCTACTAAAATCACACCATTTCAGACCGTTTATCACAGTTTTGGTTCTACTGCTGTATGATTGAAAGTTCGAAAGTAGTCAAAAACACGTCTGGTCGTCGGATAACGAGTGTTGCCGGCGGGCAGATCAACATCATAGACACGCTGTCGCAGTTTTTTATCAAAGCCTTTTGGTAGTGCTACTAAAATCACACCATTTGAGATTGTTTATCGCAGTTTTTGTTCTACTTCTGTAGTACTGAAGTCGAATAACGGTACATTTGAACGTGCGTTTTCTGTCAGATAGCGAGTGTTGCCGGCGGGCAGATCAACATCATAGACATGCTGGCGCAGTGTTTTTTTAAAGACCTTTGGTAGTGCTACTAGAATCAACCTATTTGAAATTCTTTATCAACGTTTTAGTTCTACTGCTGTGTTACTGAAGTTTGCACTGAAATAGACTCGAAATGGCGTTTTTGTCGGGTTTCGGGTGTTGCCGGCGGGCAGATCAATATCACAGACACGCTAGCGCAGTGTTTTTTTAAAGCCTTTTGGTAGTGCTACTAAAATCACACCATTTCAGACCGTTTATCACAGTTTTGGTTCTACTGCTGTATGATTGAAAGTTCGAAAGTCGTCAAAAACACGTCTGGTCGTCGGATAACGAGTGTTGCCGGCGGGCAGATCAATATCACAGACACGCTGGCGCAGTGCTTTTTTAAAGCCTTTAGGTAGTGCTACTAAAATCACACCATTTCAGACCGTGTATCACAGTTTTTGTTCTACTGCTGTATGATTGAAAGTTCGAAAGTAGTCAAAAACACGTCTGGTCGTCGGATAACGAGTGTTGCCGGGGTGCAGATCAACATCATAGACATGCTGTCGCAGTGTTTTTTATCAAAGCCTTTTGGTAGTGCTACTAAAATCACACCATTTGAGATTGTTTATCGCAGTTTTTGGTCTACTGCTGTAGTAGTGAAGTCGAATAACGGTACAGTTGAACGTGCGTTTTCTGTCGGATAACGAGTGTTGCCGGCGGGCAGTTCAACATCATAGACATGCTGGCGCAGTGTTTTTTTAAAGACCATTGGTAGTGCTACTAGAATCAACCTATTTGAAATTCTTTATCAACGTTTTAGTTCTACTGCTGTGTTACTGAAGTTTGCACTGAAATAGACTCGAAATGGCGTTTTTGTCGGGTTTCGGGTGTTGCCGGCGGGCAGATCAATATCACAGACACGCTGGCGCAGTGTTTTTTTAAAGCCTTTTGGTAGTGCTACTAAAATCACACCATTTTAGACCGTTTATCACAGTTTTTGTTCTACTGCTGTATGATTGAAAGTTCGAAAGTAGTCAAAAACACGTCTAGTCGTCGGATAACGAGTGTTGCCGGGGGGCAGATCAACATCATAGACATGCTGTCGCAGTTTTTTATCAAAGCCTTTTGGTAGTGCTACTAAAATCACACCATTTGAGATTGTTTATCGCAGTTTTTGTTCTACTGCTGTAGTAGTGAAGTCGAATAACGGTACAGTTGAACGTGCGTTTTCTGTCGGATAACGAGTGTTGCCGGCGGGCAGATCAACATCATAGACATGCTGGCGCAGTGTTTTTTTAAAGACCTTTGGTAGTGCTACTAGAATCAACCTATTTGAAATTCTTTATCAACGTTTTAAATCTACTGCTGTGTTACTGAAGTTTGCACTGAAATAGACTCGAAATGGCGTTTTTGTCGGGTTTCGGGTGTTGCCGGCGGGCAGATCAATATCACAGACACGCTGGCGCAGTGTTTTTTTAAAGCCTTTTGGTAGTGCTACTAAAATCACACAATTTCAGACCGTTTATCACAGTTTTGGTTCTACTGCTGTATGATTGAAAGTTCGAAAGTAGTCAAAAACACGTCTGGTCGTCGGATAACGAGTGTTGCCGGCGGGCAGATCAACATCATAGACACGCTGGCGCAGTTTTTTATCAAAGCCTTTTGGTAGTGCTACTAAAATCACACCATTTGAGATTGTTTATCGCAGTTTTTGTTCTACTGCTGTAGTACTGAAGTCGAATAACGGTACATTTGGAGGTGCGTTTTCTTTCGGATAACGAGTGTTGCCGGCGTGCAGATCAACATCATAGACATGCTGGCGCAGTGTTTTTTTAAAGACCTTTGGTAGTGCTACTAGAATCAAGCTATTTGAAATTCTTTATCAACGTTTTAGTTCTACTGCTGTGTTACTGAAATGTGCACTGAAATAGACTCGAAATGGCGTTTTTGTCGGGTTTCGGGTGTTGCCGGCGGGCAGATCAATATCACAGACACGCTGGCGCAGTGTTTTTTTAAAGCCTTTTGGTAGTGCTACTAAAATCACACCATTTCAGACCGTTTATCACAGTTTTGGTTCTACTGCTGTATGATTGAAAGTTCGAAAGTAGTCAAAAACACGTCTGGTCGTCGGATAACGAGTGTTGCCGACGGGCAGATCAACATCATAGACACGCTGGCGCAGTTTTTTGTAAAAGCCTTTTGGTAGTGCTACTAAAATCACACCATTTGAAATTGTTTCTCGCAGTTTTTGTTCTACTGCTGTAGTACTGAAGTCGAATAACGGTACATTTGAACGTGCGTTTTCTGTCGGATAACGAGTGTTGCCGGCGGGCAGGTCAACGTCATAAACATGCTGGCGCAGTGCTTTTTTAAAGACCTTTGGTGGTGCTACTAAAATCAACCTATTTGAAATTCTTTATCAACGTTTTAGTGCTACTGCTGTGTTACTGAAGTTTGCACTGAAATAGACTCGAAATGGCGTATTTGTCGGGTTTCGGGTGTTGCCGGCGGGCAGATCAATATCACAGACACGCTGGCGCAGTGTTTTTGTAAAGCCTTTTGGTAGTGCTACTAAAATCACACGATTATAGACCGTTTATCACAGTTTTTGTTCTACTGCTGTATGATTGAAAGTTCGAAAGTAGTCAAAAACACGTCTGGTCGTCGGATAACGAGTGTTGCCGGGGGGCAGATCAACATCATAGACATGCTGTCGCAGTTTTTTATCAAAGCCTTTTGGTAGTGCTACTAAAATCACACCATTTGAGATTGTTTATCGCAGTTTTTGTTCTACTGCTGTAGTAGTGAAGTCGAATAACGGTACAGTTGAACGTGCGTTTTCTGTCGGATAACGAGTGTTGCCGGCGGGCAGATCAACATCATAGACATGCTGGCGCAGTGTTTTTTTAAAGACCTTTGGTAGTGCTACTAGAATCAACCTATTTGAAATTCTTTATCAACGTTTTAGTTCTACTGCTGTGTTACTGAAGTTTGCACTGAAATAGACTCGAAATGGCGTTTTTGTCAGGTTTCGGGTGTTGCCGGCGGGCAGATCAATATCACAGACACGCTGGCGCAGTGTTTTTTTAAAGCCTTTTGGTAGTGCTACTAAAATCACACCATTTCAGACCGTTTATCACAGTTTTGGTTCTACTGCTGTATGATTGAAAGTTCGAAAGTAGTCAAAAACACGTCTGGTCGTCGGATAACGAGTGTTGCCGGCGGGCAGATCAACATCATAGACACGCTGGCGCAGTTTTTTATCAAAGCCTTTTGGTAGTGCTACTAAAATCACACCATTTGAGATTGTTTATCGCAGTTTTTGTTCTACTGCTGTAGTACTGAAGTCGAATAACGGTACATTTGGAGGTGCGTTTTCTTTCGGATAACGAGTGTTGCCGGCGTGCAGATCAACATCATAGACATGCTGGCGCAGTGTTTTTTTAAAGACCTTTGGTAGTGCTACTAGAATCAAGCTATTTGAAATTCTTTATCAACGTTTTAGTTCTACTGCTGTGTTACTGAAATGTGCACTGAAATAGACTCGAAATGGCGTTTTTGTCGGGTTTCGGGTGTTGCCGGCGGGCAGATCAATATCACAGACACGCTGGCGCAGTGTTTTTTTAAAGCCTTTTTGTAGTGCTACTAAAATCACACCATTTCAGACCGTTTATCTCAGTTTTGGTTCTACTGCTGTATGATTGAAAGTTCGAAAGTAGTCAAAAACACGTCTGGTCGTCGGATAACGAGTGTTGCCGACGGGCAGATCAACATCATAGACACGCTGGCGCAGTTTTTTGTAAAAGCCTTTTGGTAGTGCTACTAAAATCACACCATTTGAAATTGTTTCTCGCAGTTTTTGTTCTACTGCTGTAGTACTGAAGTCGAATAACGGTACATTTGAACGTGCGTTTTCTGTCGGATAACGAGTGTTGCCGGCGGGCAGGTCAACGTCATAAACATGCTGGCGCAGTGCTTTTTTAAAGACCTTTGGTAGTGCTACTAAAATCAACCTATTTGAAATTCTTTATCAACGTTTTAGTGCTACTGCTGTGTTACTGAAATTTGCACAAAAATAGACTCGAAATGGCGTTTTTGTCGGGTTTCGGGTGTTGCCGGCGGGCAGATCAATACATAGACACGCTGGCGCAGTGTTTTTTAAAGGCTTTTGGTAGTGCTACTAAAATCACACCATTTCAGACCGTTTATCACAGTTTTGGTTCTACTGCTGTATGATTGAAAGTTCAAAAGTAGTCAAAAACAGGTCTGGTCGTCGGATAACGAGTGTTGCCGACGGGCAGATCAACAACATAGACACGCTGGCGCAGTTTTTTATCAAAGCCTTTCGGTAGTGCTACTAAAATCACACCATTTGAGATTGTTTATCGCAGTTTTTGTTCTACTGCTGTAGTACTGAAGTCGAACAACGGTACATTTGAACGTGCGTTTTCTGTCGGATAACGAGTGTTGCCGGCGGGCAGATCAACATCATAGACATGCTGGCGCAGTGTTTTTTTAAAGAACTTTGGTGGTGCTACTGGAATCAACCTATTTGAAATTCTTTATCAACGTTTTAGTTATACTGCTGTGTTACTGAAGTTTGCACTGAAATAGTCTCGGAATGGCGTTTTTGTCGGGTTTCGGGAGTTGCCGGCGGGCAGATCAAAGAACACACCGACGGAACTCATTAGCACCACGGAGGATTGAACCAACAGAACGAAGCACGGTATACACTAATAAGACCGAGGTATAATGATGTGAACGCCGAGCGAAAGGAGGCGTAAAAACAATAAAACCCAATGTTTACCTCTCTTCGAGACCTGTATTGTACGGCTTTGTTTTGCCCTACTTTTTCCTCCAATCAGATGGTGAGGAATTTTTAAAAAATGGCGAACTTATTGGTGTAAATTTCTAACGATCACCAATTATAACCATTTAATCATTAAGTAATCGCTTACTAAATGGCACGCCCTTGTTTTTGGCGCGAACGTGTTAAGACGCGTGGTTTCGAAGAAGCGCGGGGGGAAAAGTAGGGCAAACACTAAGTCAGTTAGTAGTCTCGGCCAGCTAGACCGTATCATGCATATGTCTTACTTGGTTCTGGATCCGTGTAGAATAGCGTAACGAAGAAATCAGAAGCGGGCCGGGTGACCGAGGCTAGTCAGTTAGAGGCTAAGAAGTGAAATTTTAACAATTAAGAAACCCCGGTCAGTCGCTGCGCTCCTTCCCTTAGGGTTTCTTAATTGTTAAACTTTTACTTCATAGCCTCTACTGAAATCTCATCAAACAAACGAAAACAAACGTGACGTGCCGTCAATATTGTGACGTCATCTGACAGTTGTGACGTTGTTTTGGGACCCGCATTTGACGGATTTGTCTTAATCAATCTCCGCATACTTACGGAATTATTTGAAAAGTAGATTATTCAGTCTAGATCATTCAATGTATTAATGCTGCTTTGCTTGTTTATCTTATTCATAATATTCTACTGCCAAAATGTTGAGATTTTACCTTAATTTCAGTAGTCTAGGTTATAAAAGTGACTCGGTTTTTATCCTTTAAAGGTTCTATAGTAAACTAAAAAAGATCTTTGTTAGAGTAATATTACAACAGTATTCAAGATTTGATTTTGAAAGATACATATAGTGAAACAATTTGCATGCATGCATAAATGTGCATAAAATATGCAGTATTTTAAAAGTTGTATATACCTTGAATTTTAACGGTAAACTTAGTTAAACATTCACGATAATTGAGAGTTATGAACAACTTCGGAAAAGGTGAAACCATTATCAAAATCGGATCATAAACCTAGAAGATATGACCATTTAAAGTTCTTTTAAAACGGTTATGGGAGCCACCATCTTAAGAAATAAGACGTCATAGTTCCAAATAACCATATGTCATGTAGATAAATATCATTTAAAGCATAGACAATCACTGCAAATGAATGAAAAATCCCCTTTGATGCACTGTTTCACTTCAGTATTTTTAATTTTCATATAGTAATGTGTATTGTTGTTGTTTTCATGTAAATAAATAAATTATCATATTTATAAATATTCCATATATGGTCAATTAGAACTATGATGGCATAGCTCTCAAAAGGGCGGCTTCCATATCCATTTCAACAGAACCGTCAAATGATCATATTTTCTTTGTTTATTACCTGATTTTGATAATTCTTTCAACCTTTTTCATTTTTTTTCTTCACAATTCTCAGTAATAAATATCGTTTGGTTGTAGCGCTACATTCCCTTTAAGATTAACATCACAAGATACTAACATTTTAATGTGTACATTTCTTTTTTTCTTCTATATATCCATGTCAAAATGAATGAGCCGTATTTATAGTAGTCTCGTGAATGCTGGCATTTGTGCAGTTCACAGAACTTATAACTGTATTCACACATTGAACATTCTTCATTTTAACATTTGTACAATGATGAGACTCAAATAAACAATTCCAACTGGGGGGAAAAAAATGTTGCGGTGCCTACAAGTGACCTCTAAAAAATATTACAATAACTACACTTTTAAAATGTAAAATATATTATATATATCACGTTTCTGTATATCACATGCTTAAAGGGATTGATGCGCTATTTTCAAACAGGTTTATTTTAAACGGCTCTGAAAAACTTGAAAAAAGCTGAAAGAAGGATCAAAATGCAATGTGCAATGAAAAATAAAGGAGATATGACCTACTGAAAATTGCAAAGAAACATAACTGGAGGTGGCCATCTTAAAACGATGACGTCATCGCGCATTTTTACCATATATGGTATATTGACAAAGTGTCTTTTAAAGCAAAGAAAATCACTGCAGATGTAGTATATTTATTTTTAATCAATTTGCAGTGATTTTCTTTGCTTTAAAATATATTTTGACAATATTTTGACAATATTTTGACAATATGCCATATATGGTAACATTATGGTCATTAAGACTAAGGACCACTAATGACAAATAAATGACCACTAATGACGACTAAGACATTACTAAGAAGGAATTAGTTTGTTAAATATATATTTTATTGATAAAGTTACAATTTGTGACGTCGGCCGGTAATCAATTAATTACTAATCAAATGTCTCATCACTTCCGTGTTTTACCTAACAAACGAAAAATGTATCGGCACAAATAAAGAGGAAAAAAATGGAACAATTTCAGGTGAGTAGTAAATAATTTATTTTATTTATAAAACATACCTGCATTGAAGGAAAAAAAAAGAGTAATTGAGCGAATCCGTCTGCAATTTGAGTGTATTTTAGCGGCTCATCTTTTCTTACAAGCAGTGGCGTAGCTGCCTTTATTTATGTCACAACGCCCGGGCTTGCACAATTTTCTTACGAATGCTCCGGAAATACACCAGAGCTACCAAATAAATAATGCATTCTTAAAAATGAAATTGTTCTTCGGGCATGCCCCAGAGCCAGACTCCGTGCCCCTCCCGCAACTCCATGCCCTTGCAACATACAACCATTGAGTGCACAGGAACTGGTCACTTTTAATTTTTGCCTTCTATTATTATAATTGTCTATAAAGGACTTTAATGGGAAATTTTGGAAAATGCTGGTGTTCTTTTTCAGAGGTCAAGCAGACGTTCGAAACAATCTCAGTTACATGCACACTATATACTAACATGTGCAGAAATAAATTTCCTATCCAACAATACCTTTCTTCCTACGATCCCTTGTAAATTCGCTGAGATATCCGAGTTCAAAGTCACCAAAGTGCAATTTCAGGCTGCTCGTCGTTTGTTTATGTCCCCTATGTAAACAAATGAAATTTACCGAAAATCAGGTGTCCGTTAATTCCGTCAATTTCGGCGCAGTATTCCAGCTTCAAATCACAACCAATTCACTAAAGTAAAGCATCGATACGTAAATAAATCCATATTTTATCAGTTTGCATAGTCCGTATCACGAGAAAGTCACACAACAACGAGTATTTCGCCACTTGTTATCGGCACTAGCAGACTTTACAAATGAAACCGCCATTTTCAAATGAATTACGGGGCCGAATGACGTCATAATGCGAACCTAACAGCTATGGTAAAAAAAAATACTTTTTAAAATTATTCTTGAATATATTATTAAATACGCTTGTGCTTATCCATAACACTATTATTGATTATAATAGTGTTATGGATAAGCACAAACGTATTTTCTAATATATTCAAGAATAATATTAAAAAGTAAAAATACTTACCATAGCTGTTAGATTCGCATTATGACGTCATTCGGCCCCGTAATTCATTTGAAAATGGCGGTTTCATTTGTAAAGTCTGCTAGTGCCGATAACAAGTGGCGAAATACTCGTTGTTGTGTGACTTTCTCGTGATACGGACTATGCAAACTGATAAAATATGGATTTATTTACGTATCGATGCTTTACTTTAGTGAATTGGTTGTGATTTGAAGCTGGAATACTGCGCCGAAATTGACGGAATTAACGGACACCTGATTTTCGGTAAATTTCATTTGTTTACATAGGGGACATAAATAAACGACGAGCAGCCTGAAATTGCACTTTGGTGACTTTGAACTCGGATATCTCAGCGAATTTACAAGGGATCGTAGGAAGAAAGGTATTGTTGGATAGGAAATTTATTTCTGCACATGTTAGTATATAGTGTGCATGTAACTGAGATTGTTTCGAACGTCTGCTTGACCTCTGAAAAAAAACACCAGCATTTTCCAAAATTTCCCATTAAAGTCCTTTATAGACAATTATAATAATAGAAGGCAAAAATTAAAAGTGACCAGTTCCTGTGATTGAGTGTATTTTAATTTAAGCGGTGTAGCATTTCTATCAGATAAATCTGTTTTAATTATAATAATATATAAATGAACATCAAGAAAAGTCTTTAAATCAACAAAGACTTATCGATTCAATCCTCAAATAAAAAATAAATCATAAATAATACGATCTAAAAATAGCATCGGTTGTTTCCGCCTTCAAGACAGAATACCATAGGTAAATTTGTATCGATTTTTGTGAGCATCGGCGTAGAGCAGTTGGTAGATAAGCGATCTCTCGATCAGAAGTTTTTATAATGTTAGACACGGGTTCAAATCCCATCCGATACCTTTTTTAAACAACTTTTATTTCCTATTTTCATTTGTTTTAACATGTATTGAAGACTCTGGAATAAATCTGCCAATAAAATATTTGTTTTTTCATTTATCCAGACTGACACTGTGTAAACAATTATTAACTTGCTCACGCCACACTATAGTAAGTTACTTGCGGACGCATGCGCGGGTTAAGGAGGTGTTTTGTTCTGTTTTTTAAAGTTATGATTATGATTATTTAGCACTGAGCCTTATTAAATTAATACATCATTTTATCGGTATTTAAACTCTGTCAAATCATATGATATAAATGACAAAAATATGTTGGTGTGTCAAACTTAACAAATCATTTTTAATATTATATCTAAGGTCAAAATAAGAACCAGTTCATGATGGCATATCTGTCATGGCGAATACTGCGTGGTCTTCATGACAACATTACATTGAAGATGCAGGTTCCAGGTCATACAAGGTATTTTCTCTTCTTTTTTTTCTAAGTAGTGTTGTTTTCGTATAATTGTAATATTAGTAAAGACTTGTTTGCTTACATTTAGTAGTATAAGAATGTTTCATATGCAAATATATTAGTGGTTTTATTAGTCATAGAATTAATTTTCATTAAACCGATAATGTATTTTAAACCGCTATTCTAAAACGAATATTTTTTAAAGATGCCTGGTGGACAGCGGATTTGGTCACATAAAAAATCTATTTCGGCGAAGCTATTGTGAAAGTTTGCGAGAGTTCAGCAGCATAGTAAACACATCTGCATACAGCAATCGTGCTGTCCTTTATGATGGGCCTCACAGCGAGTCAAACTGGACATGGTAATGGATCTTTATTTACATATGGGAGGTCGACGAGCCAACTTACCAAACCCTTTAAGCTTATAATGCAGTGTTAGGAATAAAGAACCCGGGTCACTATTATATCCAAATTAAATGGGCGGCAATATTGTTCTGATTCAAATGTACTTGCCATACCTCTTCTTAATGTACCTAATTATTCTAAAATATTATTACATCAGTTAATTTTAATGTTCAGATGTACACTCTGCTGTATGCATTTCCCGAATGTTTATGGTACCAGTAACACAACTATATTGATTTTCATTTTAGGTACCACTGGAAAACGTATCTAACGACGTTTTACTCTCCATTAAAAGGCATCAGTTCCTACTATTCTTTCCGCTTCACATCCACTGATCAGGGATATGTTTTTGTAAGCAAGCAATCTGGAGGCCCTGAAACAAGGATAACAATTTCAAGGAAGGACGTCCCATTAGAAAGCTATTCTGAGAGAATACGGCCAGCCGGAATTAGCGCTACCAGGGCAGATTATTTATTTAAACATGTCCGACCATTAGTTGGCCCATGCCACAAAGATGGTAATTGTTTATTTTGTTGTTGTTATTTAATCAACGACGTCGTCCAAGACGTCGACGTCAACGTCAAATGGTGAGTACAATCTTTAATTTTCAAATTATGATAAAATCATTTTTAATTAAGATATCAACATAAAATAAAGATATTTTTAAAGAGAAAATCACCGAGCTTCATAAACATAAAAAAACATATGATGTCAAAATTTTGTCTGAAGGGTCGTTTTCGCGTGTCGCGGCATTATTTTATCGATGAAGTGAAGTACTCGCGCACAAAAACGCTCGCACAATAACGCAAACGGCAGGCGGACGGCCACAAAGGAACCACTAAGGACCACTAAGTGACCACTAAGGACAACTAAATTACCACGAAGGACAAGTAAGACACTTCTAAAAAGGAATAAGTATAATATTTCATGATATCTGTTAAGGTAAGTACACGCGCAAAATGAAAAAGTGGTGTGTTATGAAAGCATCTGCTACATGCATAAACAATGATAAATCAGCACATAAATTCAGGGTGTAAATTCATGACATCTGATGCTTGTACCCAGGACTCTGGACGTTGACCCTGCCTCTATGAGTCCCATTTTTTTTGTTGTAACTTTTTTCATTGTATTTTTGTTTTTGTTTTTAATAACCCGCAAAACCACCAAACCGTAACAGTGTGCATACAATTATAAGATATTAGGATAAAAGCATCTACATATAGTCACTCGGCTATCCTAAACAGCACAATAATATAGTGGAACTTTATGAAGGTTTTGGTTTTTCTTTTTTATTATTTATTATTTAATTTTATTTTATTTTTTCATTCTTTT